>JABUQX010075149.1:0-10000 GCA_015478945.1 Trachelipus rathkii | reverse complement strand
CTACCCCACAACTCTCTTTCCTACTTACCTATTCCTCATATACCTAATCCTTTGATCATTAAGTCCTTACCTGAAAACCTTAGACTCACTACCTCTAATACCTTCTCCCTTAAACGCATCTTTAAACCTCCTACACACACCTCTAACAATATCTCCCAATGTGTCTATAAAATTCCATGTTTTAACTGCACCTCCCATTATACTGGTGAAACCAACGATTTCAACAGACGAAAATACCAACACAAACAAGACCTTATCAATGATGCACAGAACTCAGCACTCATCCTACACAGATCTTCACTCAACCACAGAATTAACATTGACAACAAGTTACCTATCACACAAGCCCTTGACCCCCTTCAACGGAAATTAATCGAATCATTGTGCATAAAAAACCTATCTAACTTTAACAAACTACAAGGCGAATACCCCTAGATCACACGCTCAACAAATTATTGACCTCCACACCTTTTTTCAAAAAAATCCTAAAACTACATTCTTAACATTCTTAATTTTATATTTTCAAAATATTTGTCTTACATTTTATTAACTTTTATTTTAGAAATTTATTTAATCTTCATGCCATCACGTTTGAAAAAGGATCCAGTTGGATCGAAAGCTCACGTTTATTACTAACTTTTGAAGACTTGTTTGAAAATAATTTCTTAAATTTTTTTTTTCATTTTTAATTCTTAAGGCATTCTTTAATTAGCGATCATTTGCTAAAAACTAACTAACTATATATATATATATATATATATATAAAATAAATATATATATATATATATATATATATATATATATATATATATATATATATATATATATATATATATATATATATATATATATATATATAAGAGAGAGAGAGAGAGAGAGAGAGAGAGAGAGAGAGAGAGAGAGAGAGAGAGATTCAAAATTCTTTTTTTCAAATTTATTCATGCGATTTCACTGGGTGAACGAAAATTTCGTACCCGTGAATTTTCGTATCTTTTCGAGCGTACAGCAAGGTATGATGCCTGGCCTGGCCCTATATATTATTATATGAAATATGAAGATCTATGTACGCCCATAGCTTAGAATTTTACTCTTAAGAACAGAGTAGGAAGGAAAATTTCCAAATGAATTTAATTATTATAATTGTTATTACTAAAGTAGTTGTTTTTCTTTAAATTTATTTTATAAATCATTTTCTTTTTTCACTTTCAAATAAAATTGTAATAATTTATTTAACTTTACCATTTAAATTATTTTATTAAAAAGACTCAAAAATATTGGGTAGGAGCTACCTACCCTGCCTACCCTATGTATATGTCCCTGGACTGAGAATGGCCCAACATAGAATGATTTGTTTCTTACGAGAGTGGAGCAGCTGAAGAAATTGTTGCACAGCGGATACCATTGTGTTTTTAGAATAGGCGGTTTTAAGCGCTTAGAGGGCTCTGAGCGAATCTAAATAAATGACATAAGTGGTCTTGGTTAAGGAATAGAATTCGAGAATGGGCAATCATTATAGCCATTAATTCTGCGTAAAAATTGAAGCATGAGGGGTAGGGTATGGGAGAGGCTGCAGTCAGGAAAGACAGCAGACGCACCCACACTGTCCCCTGTTTTAGAAAAGACAGAAAGTGTTTTACTCCTCAACAACAATTTTGATGTTTATCTATTACCCGAGTTTAGGTATTGTGGTTTTGGAGAGAGAGGTCAGGACCAGGCAAATGGCTAGAGCAGAGGTCCCCAAACTTTTTTGTCTCCTAGACCACTTGCCATGTTTTTCGGTTTTAGGTAGACCCCCTGCTTACCTGATATTGATTTTTTGCTAAAACTTTATATATATATATATATATATATATATATATATATATATATATATATATATATATATATATATATATATATATATATATATATATATATATATATATATATATATATATATAGCAAAGTTATAACATGACTAATGCGAAATATCCCTCTGTCCCCTCACTTGCTTCACGTTTCACGATTTCCTAATTATAAATAAAACCCTGCTTATGGCAACATCAAAAAACTCAAGCCATGGCAACATAAAAAAACTCGAGTCATGATCGCGTAATTTATCTATCTTTGCTAACTACGAGTAGAAAACTAAAATTTTATAAAAAAAATAATGTACTTACTTTTCTCCGGTGCTCCCAAACAAAATGACATTGATTCATTTTAACTTTGATTCACTTTAATTTGTATATGCCTAACTACCAGTTTATATTTTTGAAAATATTTTTTAAAACTTTCCTTTTTCAAGACTCAAGAAACAAATGAACGTATTTGTCTCTCACATTCGTATTTATTGACTGACGAATTGAACAAGTCGGTGCAAGTACGAGTCTTACTGCGCTGTCTTCGCGAAGCTCTGAGACAAGAATTTCTACTGCACGTATGCGTTTAACATGATGATACTGGTATATCATTATGTGCAAGTTTTTACAAGTTCAAAGCGAATGGCTACAACTTACACAATTTTATGAAATATACTAATTTAATTAATATATAATGCTTAAATGAGATCCACTATCGTTGACCCCCATTTACATCTCATGGACCCCCAAATTTTTTTGTAGCTTTCATGGACCCTTTGCAGTTTGTTGTAGACCCCTGGGGGTCGATATATAACACTTTGGGAATCACTAGGCTAGAGCAAGGAAATAGCCAAGGTGTATACCCTTTATCATAAGAGAACAGCAGCAACTTTTGCAAAGAGATGCTGAGGAAGTTAAGAATGTTATAAACTGTTTGCAAATGGCCAGTAAGGAGAATCTGAGGCATCTCTTGAAAAATCGGAGTTAGAGCAAATGGTATTGGAGTTTGAAAGCGAAGATAATAACTTGTGCACATTATGTATTCCCTTCGAAGAAAGAGTGGCAGCACATCGGATTCAACTTCGAGGATCACAAAGGAAGAAGATCGGAAGGGTCCAGTGGATATACGGATCTCCTCGTTTTTGATGGGATCCAACAGGTGTAGCAGAGTTGAGTAGGCCTGACCATATACCAAGCAGCCATAGTCCGGCTTCGATCGGATTTGGCCGTGTGGAGACGTAAAAGGGACATCCGATCAACATCCTAAGATTTTGGGCGAGATGACGTAATAGGTCCAGTACGCGGCGACGAGTCATTTTCAGGAGTTTAATGTGTGGTGCGTATGTTAGGCCACTAGAACAGGACCCCAGAAATTTGACTGTGATGACAACTTGCTGGAAGAAGTGAAAGGCATCACTTTTTTTCTGAAATAGCATTACTGAGGTTATGGTGGGATAGCTGTGGCCTGATACAAAGGAACCCACTCCGCTCGATCATAACACAAGCTGGAGTTGGGCTTTAACTTTGGGCTCTGTGCAAGTTCTTTTAAGGCTATTGGGTAATGGTCACTACTGTATAAACAATCAAAGCGGGATATATATATATATATATATATATATATATATATATATATATATATATATATATATATATATATATATATATATATATATATATATATATATATATATATATATATATATATATATATATATATATATATATAGAGAGAGAGAGAGAGAGAGAGAGAGAGAGAGAGAGAGAGAGAGAGAGAGAGAGAGAGAGAGAGATATGTAGTGAAGAAAGATTTAAGTGAGAACATGATAGAATAAAATGATAGTGTATTGAGGTGGTTTGGTCATGTATAGAGGATGGATTGTAATTGTAAGCAACAATTCATTTATTGCATGAGATGAGTGCTAAAGTTGACTACACTGGCACCAAAGAGGTGTGGATTGGTTCAATACCATAAAGATTTAGATAGTAGGCTAGATTTGGAACAAACGGGAAGAAATGGTGACATAGGAATGCGTGGCGTACTTGTGAGTGGGAGGAGCGTGGTTGTGTAGTCTGGTATTCAAGGGGTTTAATTTTTTTTTCCTTTCCTTTTCTTTACTATTCTATTTCAGGGAAACAGGGAAGAGTTTGAAAGTGTAAATATATATATATATATATATAATATATATATATATATATATATATATATATATATATATATATATATATATATATATATATATATATATATATAAATATATATATATATATATATATATATATATATATATACTGCCCTTTAAGCATGTTCAGATTTCTTTATTCTGTTTTAAATAATTGAATACCTTAATTTAAAGAAATGTGCAAAATTTTGTCTTCAGAAATGCAAGTTTACTAAGTAAAAACTTTAAGACTAATAAATAACAATCTCAATTTACTATTTCACTCTGCACCACTTTATCGAATGAATCAGCAGAACTACGATAACGTTAAAAGCGAGATTTAAACCGGTGTATAGTGTGGTATGGTTCCACGATACTTATAACTATACTTATAACTTAAATATAAGAAAAGGACCAAAGAATATATATATATATATATATATATATATATATATATATATATATATATATATATATATATATATATATATATATATATATATATATATATATATATATATATATATATATATATATATATATATATATATATATATATATATATATATATGGGTCAGCATCCCGAATAGATCAGGCATGTAAAACTAGAAAACTATAACAGGTACACGAAATAAATATCATTTTATTAATCAGGAGACATTTTACCCGAAATTAAAAAGAAATAAAAATAACGCTTTTAAAAATTAAAATTGTTAAAAATGTTGAAAAAATTACAGTTTTTTGAGAATTCAAAGATGCCGCTTACTCCGAGGGAGCACGCAAAGGTGCCAAATGTTGAATTTTTTTTTAAACAACGAATACCCACGGGTAAACAAGAACGATGAATAGAGTCGAGTTGGTCAATGGGGATGATGGGGACTTCAACCCTCTGTCCCTCTCCGTCGGCTCGGTCCCCCTAAAAGGATATAAAGAAAATAAAAGCCCAAAGCAAAGCGGTGGTATTTGGCATACCTTTGCTTTTCGAGAACTTTTTTCAAGGTCAATTGAAGCGTACAATGCCAGGTGTAAGATTTTACAAATATTTAAGTGTGTTAGGAAAACATAACAAAAAATAAAAAAAAAATTTAAGTTACATCAATAAAATTACTTTCTTAGATCAAAAATGTTGTTTATTTTCCTGTGATGTTATAGTTTTTTAGTTACATGCCTGAACTCTTCGGAATGCGGCCTATATATAGTATATATATATATATATATATATATATATATATATATATATATATATATATATATATATATATATATATATATATATATATATATATATATATATATATATATATTTAAACACATTATCAAGGGTGTAACATTGTTACACCTTTATAACGTGTTGAAATACACGAGAGTGCTTGGTAACTTCCTTTTTTTATTTTCCTTGTGGATTGTGCAAAAATATATTTCTCGTGCAAAAGAGAATAAATTTTAAATATATATATATATATATAAATATATATATAGTTATAGGGAATAGGTATATAAATATATATATATCGAGGTATAAATATATAAATATATATATATATATATATATATATATATATATATATAGAGAGAGAGAGAGAGAGAGAGAGAGAGAGAGATTATATTATAATAATAATAATCATTCTAATAATAATAATAATAATAATAATAATAATACGCACATTGAAATCGCTCGTAATTTGAAACGACTATTCATCATTCTAATACCTCCCGAGGTAGGCTAGCCTTAGTCACCTTAACCCTTGTTTGTTTGTTTTCATATATATATATATATCTCGAAAAAAAGAAAATATATTATATATATATATATATATATATATATATATATATATATATATATATATATATATATATATATATATATATATATATATATATATATATATATATATATATATATATATGTAAAAAAAAGTAATTTCTGAATAACAAAGGCTTAAATTTAAATGTTCTTCATCTTCTACCGTTTTAATCTACAAATTTCTTACAAAAGAATAAAAAATAAATAAAAGCATTTATAAAATTAGTAGCCTTATTACTAGTACTATGAAAAGATGTAATAGTTTTGTTTCAGATTATATCGAGTAAAAGGATATCTATGATAAAATTTTTAAACAAACTTCATTAATTTTTTTTAGAATATTGTTTATCAATAAATATAAATTTATTTGCAATTTATGAAAAAAACTATGGGCTCATAGGACGAAAACGTCAAGCCCATTGTATGTCAGAAAAAAATAATAATAATCACAGGTATAGGAATACTATGGATTTAGAGCCAAAGTTCAGAATCGTAAAAATATTTTACGATACGGCAACCTTTTAAAAAAGACACAAATATGTATAATGGAACTTATACTCTACTACACATCTTTGTGTGTTTGGCTTTTGAAAATGTTTATAGAAATGTCTCTTGGACATCTGAAAATTGAAAAATTAAATTTTGAAAACAGGAGTTAAAGAAACCTTGTTGAGACCTTAAGATTCCGAATCCCTACTATAACTTTTTTACCATATTTTACTTTTGTAACTATGCTTAGCGTGAATTTGTTTTCTTGTCACTTCTGCTATTAGCCAAAAGTTGTAATAACACACAAAGGTGTCTTGTGAAAAAAATGTCTTGCTATACACGTTTGGGTGTTTATTATTATTATTATTATTATTATTATTATTATTATTATTATTATTATTATTATTATTATTATTATTATTATTATAATAATAATAATAATAATAATAATAATAATAATAATAATAATAATAATAATAATAATAATAATAATAATAATAATAATAATAATAATAATGCTGATACGTCTCTAGATCGATATATATATATATATATATATATATATATATATATATATATATATATATATATATATATATATATTATATATATATATATATATATATATATATATATATATATATATATATATATATATATATATATTATATATATATATATATATATATATCCTCAACCCTTCACTGATTTATCTTCAACATTTTTTTTCACCAACAAAATCAGTCATATTCTTTCACTCTATTGGCCGAAGAATGCATTACTTAAACACATACCTCTCTCCTCTAAGAAATCAATCACCTTCCTGCCATTCTCATTTCCCTCGCAACTCCAAAGGCACCAGTTATACAATCCCTTTCGATCACCATCTCAACCATTTAAGTCAAGAACACAATCAATCTGAAGACTTTACTCACCCCATCCTAAACATCAATCAGATTATCCCATAAAGTCACACTCTCCTCAAGATCACTCTCAAATGAGCCATATGTTAAAACCACACATACCTTGACCATCTCAAACTTAAATTTAACCATTAGAATTCTAGTATTCACACAAAAAAATTACCATAGCTCTGTGCCACAGATCACTCATCAGAATCGCAACTTCTTCTTTCCCCCTCTTATTCCTCTCCACTCCAGCACACACACATTTTACCTCACACCATTCGTCTTCACTACTTCATTTCATCTTTGCGTCAGCCACAGGAAGCAAATCAAATTTACCATATTTAAATATATCTATCGCTTCTCTCCTCTTCTCACCATTTATTCTTCTAACATTTCGTGTACCATGACGATTCATACAATAACGCCGGAAGATACAAGGTCGTTTACGGCGATCACAACCAGTTCCGAGGAATGCATAAGCATTCCCAGTGTATAAACAAGTGGTAACGGGTCCCTAACCCAACTACCACTGTTCTTTAGTAGCCCCCAAAGACACGAAGAACATACGCTTTTGGAACTCTTTCTCTACCACACACAGGGATATATGAAAATAGTGTTTTATGATCTGTATGTTATACGGAGAGTACTCCTGTGTAAAAAGAATTTAGATATGATGAGTGCAAGACTGGTGAACCATTGAGCACTCGAGTGTCATGGGGTGTATCATACATTCAAAATGTCGAAAGGGAAGTAATCTCATAGCTTCCTCTCTCTCTCTCTCTCTCTCTCTCTCTCTCTCTATATATATATATATATATATATATATATATATATATATATATATATATATATATATATATATATATATATATATATATATATATATATATATATATATATATGAACCTGTAGCCTTTATATACATGAATGGAAACATTCGCTTTTATCCGGGGCGGATATTTCAACACCGAACATACTCATCCGCGGATGTAAAGATTAGACATTCACATTCACATCTGCATCTGCGGATATTAAAAATGGCATCCAATATATATATATATATATATATATATATATATATATATATATATATATTTCGATATATATGGTATATATATAAATATATATATATATATATATATATATATATATATATATATATATATATATATATATATATTCGTTCTGATGGTTTCTGGTGCTAATTCTCCAACTGAAAAGGCCAACTTTCGGCCTCCTATTTTCCTCTCACTCAACCCTGGACGACGGATTCCTCTTCCTTCTCCCTCTCAGGTGTTCTATGCCTTTGCCGTGTTTACATTTGATCGGGTGCATGGCTCAAATCTATGAATGTTAGGAAAGGGTACCGGATGGTATTCTCACCGTAGGTTTTTGAGGGAATGTGCTTCCGTGCTGGCCCTTCCCCTCGTTCAACTATATTCTCTTGTCTCAATACTAATTTCAGTAAAGCACGCATATGTCCAAACCATTCCGAAAAAGGTAGCTGCTCTCTGATCTCTAATCATCGCCCTATAGCTCTCTACTCTGTATTCAATCTAAGATCTTTGAAACCCTTCAACTTCTCATTTCCAGGATCATCTGGAATCTCATTCACTTATTTCCGATCGCCAGTACGGCTCTCGTTGCAGGAAGTCTACTGGCGATATACATTATTTTACTGATTTATGGTTTTCCGTTCTTAGGTACGCGGAGACTTGCGTGGTGGCGCTTGGACATGTCCAAAACACGATTACGGTAAGGACACGTCACTGCCTCTCCAAGCCCTTTCTTTGGGTTTCCTCCTTCTTGCTTACTTATGTCTAGTTTTCTCTCAAATCGCTCAATATCGCCGTTGTTGGACGGGGCGACTTCTTCATTTTCGTCAATTGTGGTATTCTCAGGGTTCTGGTCTTATCTCCTACTTTATTCCTCACTTTCATTAATGATCTTCTCACCTGCACATCTAACTCTATCCACTCGTATGCTGATGACTCGACCCTTCATTCTTCAGCTCATTTCAATATCTGCTCCCTCTTTTGTTTCTAGAATTGCCTCTCGTCTCAATTCCGATTCTATTTTCGCTGATCTGGATAGAATTTTCCGGGTGGGGTCGTTTTAACCTTTGTGAAATTTAATTTTAAAAACTCAACCTCTACAAATCTCCCTCTAAAACACCTTCCAACTTTCCCATCTCTTTCGACGGTTCTCTCTCCTGTTGACAATATATGGGTAAAACATCCTTGGCCTAACATAAACAAAAATGTCTTGTAAACCTCACATCACAACGGTTGCTAGGGCAACCTCAAAGAAAAGCTGGGAATTCTGTTTAGACTGCGAGACTTTTTTTCCTTTTTCTCAGTTACTCCAACAATACAAGGGTCTCATCTGCCCTATGTATAGAGTACTGCTCTATATCTGGGGGCTCTGGTCTCACCTGGCTTTTGGACAGGGTCGAGTCAAAGGCCAAAAAACTACTCATAAACTGTTCCGTACTTTCCATCTCTCTTGACCCTCTATCTCGCGGCGCGATGTTGGTGCTTCATCTCTTTTCTATAGGTACCGCAGAGGCAGGTGCTCGAGGGAATATCTGCCTAGCATTCCGTCTTTGCGACGAGTTAGTAGCACAAAGGGTGTTGTGTCTTCATGAGTTTTGTGTGGATATTGGCAACCCCAGGCTAGTTCGCTGCGGTCGTGCTTCCTTCTTTCCGGCCACTTCTGTTCTGTGGAATTCCTCTTCATCTTCTGTGCTTCTCGTTGAATTTAACCCTCACTTCAAACTTTGCATCTGTGCTCGTTCGTTGG
>JABUQX010075148.1:25000-47455 GCA_015478945.1 Trachelipus rathkii | reverse complement strand
AAGGTAAGGATAAAATCTATTTAGATATTAAGAATATGAGAAAAAGAAATCAGTAATTTTTGCACTAGAAGATTTCAGATTTAAATAACAAAAGAAGCATAATCAGGTTGTAAATAGATAAATGCAATAGGATTTATTATCAATTTAATCAAGTGATTAGATGTACCAATTTATTATCGATTATATAAGTTGTTACCTATTAATAGTTTATTATATATATTTATTATATACAGCAATACTTATAGAGATTCATCTTGCTATACGATATAGCTACACTCAGGTGTTATCCGCAGAAACGTACTGGGCTGCATATTTTATCATAATGAGCCTTAATTTAATATAAATTAATGGAAATAAGTAATTGCTATTATAAGAATTATAGTTATGAAGAGATTTACCTTAACATATTAAGAATAGTTACTTAGTTATCTTATACGCCAGGCTCTCTCCATTTTTAAGTATGTCTGTAAAGCTTGCTCTCAGCCAAGAAATATGATTAAAAATACAGCTACATACATTACGCTAGTGAGAGGATTTATTTATGTATCCGGCATGCTCAAAATATTATTTAGTTATATTAGACACCATATCACAAAAATTTCAAGGTAACCTCTCTCTTAAACAATTACTATTAGCCGTGTATTAAGTATTATTATCTGAATATGTCATTAAATATAAAAATATTGAACAAAGTCAACAGATTAAATAAAAAACTTTCACCATTAAATTTGTACTTTACTAAATAGATGAAAGTACTGATATTACTGCCAAAAAATCAGCTTCTTTTTAGGCATTCATCTGTAGTTATTAATTTATAAAAAATTAGACGGTAACATAATAATTATCGTGGAGTAGCATGCTTTTTTGTTATTTGATAGTACAAAGAGTTGGAAACTCATATTATAGTTATAACCGGCAATTTAACATATATAATAGACCTGATTATTTATATATATTTCGTACTTTACACGTCTCTATTTTTACATATTACTCACTACCATAAAAGCATATATTACTAAGGTCTAATATATCATGAAATGAGGTTATTAGGTGTAGAAATTAACTTATACTGTATTTATTAACTATTTATAGATATATTATAGGTATACTATTAGTGCAGGATGCAGGGGTAGGCAATTCCGGCATCCGCAGGGGCAGGACAAATCCGGCTCACAATTATATTGAAAAGATACCGCAGTAAAGGAAAAAGGATTCCTCGAGGTGGTGGCATAGGCAGCTTTACAGGAAATGTAATCAATTGCCGGGGCAACCTAACCGCGGGTGCTCTACTGCGCCTCTTTCCTGTGCATCGCGCGGCACGCAGAGAGCTAGTATAGATTTTGGACTGATTAAAGGAGATTTTGTTGATGTAGAGCAGGTATCGTGTCTTAGTGAAGATTAAAATACATACTTTAAGAATAGGTAAAGTTGTGGAAAAATTGAAAAGAAAGGGAAAATGACTTGATTTGTGAAGATGAAGGCTAAATATTTTCAAAAAAAATTACCATGCACGTTGATACCGTATTTTTGCCAGATGTTAGCAAGATTTTACTACTTTAATACAAAAAAATACTAATGTATGTACGATTATACTGGATGCACAAACAATTATTAGTCCTGGGAAAATTCATGATATTATCCTATATATGATGAAAAAATGGTTAATTTCGATAGCATAAGAGTTACTAGAACGACAGCGTCCTTCTTTTGCTAGCACTAAAATTGTAGAAAGGCGAACTCATCAAAGTTAAGTTCTTTTTTTGAGAGCGATAAACACGCTAATATGAACTACGAACTTCTTTATTTCCTAGGTGGAACTTGGTCAGAGAATGAAAATAGTGACATATCATGTTGATCTAACAGCTGGTCATGATTGTCAGATGTATTTAGTAAACTGAATGTACTTTAGTGAGGTGGTGTGCATACTGTACACGCTAGTTTGGGAGCGACACACAAGATAAGCATGAAGAAAATTACGGAAAAAAATCAGCTGGTACCTATCTTATTTCCTTCAAGCTGTCCTGCATCTCGAAAAGTGAGATAAGGTTTTCATAGAGAACGTAATGTCTATCTTGAGTAAGTCTGCAAGTTTGAGATAAAAGTAGAACTCTTGTTCAAGGAATATTTTCACGATTTCTTTCCTTACTTCTAAAATTTCTTTTTATTTTGTGACAAAATGATGTGAAATAATCTTGGATGAACTGTTATGGTCAATTAATTAGCAAAGAAATGACAGGAATGAAGAATAAGGGTAATGCTTAAAATTTTAAATTAAATCTTATCCGTTTAAGAAGAATAAGAACTTGAGCTGGCTTATTTGGGTTTTTTCCTTTCAGCGTTTGCACAACCGTGCTAGGGGGGTGGAATATTGAATATTAAATGAACTCTTGAAAACAAATCTTAGATTTCTACAGCTACTGAAAGGAACGAATATCTAATGAAATTTCTCTCGAGAGGCACTGATATCCATTTTACTGAAAATTAAACTTGATAAGACTGACTTATCAGCGGCTACTTTTTGGCTTGCCTTGAATTATTTGGGCTAGGCAAAGGGGATGTTTTTTTTTTTGTAACACAATATTAGGAACCAGGTCAACTACAAAGGAGTATTCTTTATGGCGTTATGCCAGTATGTTTTGGACACCTTCAGAGATCAGAATAACTAAGTGCTGCAACTCATCGTTTTTTCAACATCATAGCTTTTTAGTGAGTTCCAATGCGCTTTCTCCTCGCTTTTTGCATGGTCACAATAAAATAATTTGCATTAAAGGGAACAAGAAAAAACACAGTTGTTTGAAGTCTTCAAGGAACATATGCCTGTTGCGTGTTGAGTGCAAATCTAACAGAATACACATCAAACAAACAATAATTGTGCTACGATTGTGGAAGATTGGTGTGTATATGTCGCAGTTAGTTGATCAAGAACCGCACCGTGGCATGTACCCAAAAGTATGTAGTTGTGCAAACATGATTTCGAATAACGTATCACCCGGGTGCAAAAGAAAAAAGATCTGATACAAATATGCTCCTAATCAGTTAGTGGAAAGTTAAGCCAATGTTTACCCACGCTTTAAGTAACCTTGCAAGAAAATACTTGGCCTGTCCTCAACTAGTGTTCCAGTGAGAGAGTATTTAAGCACTGCTGAGCTATATAGTGATGATAAGGAAACTGACTTCCTCAGGAATAGAAAAGGCAGGAAAAATTGATGTTTCTCACAAGTATAGCCTTCCTATATTTGAAATTCAATACTAGTGCAAAAAGTATACAATCCATGTAAAATCTCTTTCATTAAGGTCGGAGGTTGGGGAAGAGGTAGGTGGTGGTGTATTTGAGTTGGATCCGCGTCCCGCACCCAGTAATTAACCCAGTACAATTATATTAATATGTTGTGGCTAAAACTGCGAAGTATATATATATATATTATATAATATATATATATATATATATATATTATATATATATATATATTATATATATATATATATATAGTGTATATTATAGTTATATATATAAATTATATATAATATACTATAGGACATTTATAAGTGGTTGACTTCGTTAAAATTAGTTAGAAGTGGGCTTAGGTTAAGTTTTGGTTAGTGTAACCGTAATCGTCATCGGCAATAAAATTTAAATCGTCGTGCCCCCCATCACTTAAACATATATCTATATAATATATATCATATATATATATATAATATATATATATATAGTATATTATATTATTATATATTATATATATATATATATATATATATATATTATATATAATATATATATATACATATATATATATATGTATATATACTATATTATATAATATATATAATTTATATATTATATATACTATTATGATATATATATATATATAATATATATAAATATTATATATTATATATATATATAAATATATATATATATATGTATAGTCAATATTAGGCGTTCGTTAGATCATGGGAAGTCGAATTTTGAGGCGTTTGAGTCAATTTGAAAGTCGCAAGTCAAATGCAGACCGACTTGAAATTTTTCTGTTCTCTAATAAATCATTAAATTTTTACGGCATAGCTTAAGACGTATAGTTAATGGTTCCTATGGCCAGTGAGATTCAATTTTGAGATCAGCTTGACTGATGTTTGAGTCTTTAGAAGGTTAGGAACAAGTTTATAGCAACATACAATGTTTCCCTTCCCTTCAATTTAAGGGAGTTCTGGTTGAATCGTTCCCCACTCAATTTGGTAACAACCTATTATGAAGGTAACATTGACAGTGTACGTGTCTCGTTCCTGTCACACTAGGGCTCCACTTTAGGGGGGGGTGGTGGCCAATAAAAATAGGAAACACCCTGTAGAAAGGATCAAATTTTGGGATTGCTAGAGAGGATTAGCAGTAAGGAGCGAGTCGTAAGCGGGAGCCGGAGTATACAGGAACCCCCTCCGGAGGGGAAGGGGGTCTTCGCCTGCAAAAAAGAAGAAGTTGACGATGGCAATAGAGAAGAGAAAGTGAAACGGATTTTGTTAGTCGAGAAGGAAGGAGTTGGGGTAAGCGAGTCTGAGTCAGAGCGTCTAAAACTGACTAACTAAAACAGTGTTTAAATTATTTCAAAATGATATTAATGCAAACAATAAAGTATTACTACAAAAATTAAACCTACTTCTAATTATATTTTCTGTTTAGCAGAGGTGCACATCCGCTCTTTAGTCCGCTAGTACCCGCCCTAGTTCGCTCCCGAAGCGGACTACCGAGAAAGGTGCGGACTACGCGAGGTGGTCGGAGTCGTTCAGGGAATTACGCAAGCGCATTTGCACGTTACGCGGATCAAAAAAAGTTTCGCGCTCTTTTGTTCCGTACCTTTTTTAAAAAAATGAAGTATAGTTTACTTATTAAGATTCTATTGGTTATAAATAAAGAATATAATTTTGTATTTCCAATTTTATAGACTAATTATATATAAAGCTTTTGTCCCTAAAGACATTTATTGTTTTTATATTAATTAATTAATGCTTCCAAACCAATCTCAAGGCCTCACTTTAATGTAAAACATTTATAATAATATAAGATTTAAATTGTGATTTTATAGACTGAATGGGTATTACCCTCATCTATATATTTTATTATAATTATATTATTACTTGATTATAATATGCAATTGACCCCCATTAAGATATCATATTGTCTGGTGTAACATACACCGCAATATATATATATATTATATATTATATATTATATATATGATTATATATATATGATTATATATATTATATATAGTATATATATATATATTTAGTATATATATTATATATATATATATATATATATATATATATAATTATATATATTTTATAAATTATATATAGGTTGTTCAATACTATAGTATTATTATATATATTATATATATTAATTATATTACTATGCAAAATCATACATGTATATATATATCATATATATATATATAATTTTATATATATATATTAGTAATATATGATATATATATGAATATATATTCTATTATTATAATTAATTATTATATATAGTATAAAATGTATATATATAGGTATATATATGTATATGATATATATAGTATATTATATAGTATAGTATATTATTATTATATATATATATATATATAATATATATTATATATATATATTATATTATTTTGGGTTTTGACAAAGAATTGATTTCAATATATATATATATATAGTATATATATATATATATATGATATATATAATTATATATTATATATAGATATATATATATATATATATATAATAAGTATATTATATATAAGTATATATATACCGTATTTATATTATATATATAATATAGTATATAATATATTATATATTATATATAGTATATTATATAATATATATATGATACTATTAATATATTATATATATATTTATATGTTATATATATATAATTTATATATATAAATATATGTATATACTATATTGTATATATATATATATATATAGTTTAATATTATAATATATATATATATATTATGTATATATAATTATATATATATATAATATATATATATATTATGTATATATATATATATATATATATATATTAGTATATATGTTATATAGTATTATATTATATATAGTAGATATATAGTAGATATATAGCGGGGCCATATACGGTTAATATATATATATATGATATTATATATATATATATATATATAGTTATGTAATTATTTAATATATATATTAATATATATAATATATATAGTATTTATTATAGTATTATTATAGTATTAACTTATATACGGTTATAGGTTATATGCGGGTTACCTTACGAGCTGATCGTGTAGCATTTCAGGCAATCGGACTCTACAGGATGAGCTTTCATGGATTCTACTAAAGGTCTTATAATCGAAGATTAGACCTTCTTTATTTATGGGTGGGCTGGGTGGGTCATAAATATTTGTCTTGTCAAACGGGAGGCAGAAAATGATTTGCGTGAGGACACTGACTCTTATTAATATTAATTATAAATAAATAAAATTATAATATAACAAATTAAGAATATATTAATTTTAACTACTAAAGTGAAGGGTTTTTACACTATTTTTATTTTTAGGTACATTATTTTATACTACCAAAGGACATAGGGTTTTATGTACGAAATTTGCTGGGTTTAAATCTTTTTACTATTTATTGTTTGTTCAAGTGGACTTTCATATGGATATTGACTCGGTATTTTTTTATCGTTGTTACATTGTAAGTTAATTCCTATTCACCCTCTCGGTCGTACTTATCCTTTATATACGATAGTAAATGTTACAATTACTATTTTTGGTATGTTATTTACAATGAGAATATTACTCCCATATTGGCATGGTAAAATTATCAAGGAAATTAAAGTACCTTAGGTGGTTGTTATACATCTAAATTAGGTTAGTGAGAGAATGGCCGGCTTCTTTGTAGGAGATGACTGAAGACATGACCTTGAGAGACCGATCCAGTCTCGCATTCTAGAGCGCTACACGCGACGCACATATTCTAACTATCACCCCTTTTCAAGGGCATACAGGCTTTAGGAATTCAAATGTTGACTTCTACGTGCAGAGACACGTTTTCAGGGTTACGTGTTCCGATCATGTACAATTCAGTGACTTACATAATATTATGCCGAACTCAAAAGGTTTTAATTAACTTTCTATTACCTAGTATAATTGCTTTAGTATCCTAAGCTTTTAAAATTGTTATTTGGGAATGTATTATATGAAAAAATTATTAGTTGAATGGAGTTTTACAAAGGATGATCCTATGATTTTTCTCTTGTTAGCGGTTTTCATTCTTAACAGAGAGTCGCTTTACATTGCCTTACTTTTAGGATTCTACAAGTTAAGGTGTGCTTTGGCTCAAGTATCAGCAATACTATGCTTCGTTTAATTATTGGCAGTGATGCAACCAAATTCCCATCGAAAATGGATGGTGTTTAAATACTTGTATTATGTTAGTTCTTTCTGAACTATAGCTAATTTTTTGTTGCAGAGTAGGATATCGTATCTTTTCCTATCCCAATTGAGTTTATTGTTTTAGATAAATAGGCTTAGTATAGGATATTGTAAGCGAAGGGTGTGCAAACATGAAGAACTTAGTATTGCATGCGAAGCATCTTGATAAGTACAGTAGTACATGCATTTGAAATACGATCAATATTTGGGGTATTAATCTTCCCGTGTTTCAGTATTCATCAGACTTTACACTAAAATTTATTATATACATATTTATATTTAAAAATAAATTTTTTGATTTAATAGGATTATATTTTCTTATAGCTATTTTAATATTAAAAACCTCCCTTGTGAGAAACTCGCTCAGCTGGTGAGCCGCAGCTCGTCGCCGGACCCACGTGGATATGCGGACGTGTCGGACGATGCGGATTTCTTGCAATTGCGAAGGTTTGACGTGTCTGAATTAGGTGCGGAGAGGAGCGCTAGCGGACACCGTTACGTTTTCTCATTCAGGTGCAGGAGGTGCTGCTTAGCGGACTACACTAAATGAGCGGGGTGCCTCCTCTGCTGTTAGTAAACAACAACCTATAGTACTTTAATTTCCTTTGATAATTTTACCAAGCAAATATGGGGTAAATATTTCTTCACTGGTTGTCAAAATAAACATTTCAAAAATTATAATTGTAAATTATATATATCGTCCTAATCTATAAAATTAGGTGTTATAATTACTACAATATCGGTGTTGTTCCACTATTTCATAAGTAAGAATTTACCACTTTTGGGGTTTTATCAGAATTGTTAACCACTTTTTCGATAAAATATTTTAAACTACTACAAAAATAGTCATAACCTCTTACTTCTACATTCTATATGTTATAAAGTTCTTTCACTTTAATATTTATGATAAACAATCATTAATCAATAAAATTATATGTATTAATATAAAAATTTTCTCAAGGATCTAAGGGACAACTGATTCACTTCGTAGTGCTTAATATCTTTCGACTTCTAGTTATATTCTTTTATTGTATATATTCATTGAAGAAATGTCTCAAGTAATAGATGGTTAAATTAAAATTTATTTATTGATAATTGCTCTATTTGCTCTTTCGTCCTGCCAAAGAGATCAGAATTTAATTTAAATGCATAGGTTAACCGAAGTGTATGATAGTTAAACATGAAAAAATTATATTTTTTTTGATAGTTAGACTTTAATCTAAGTAAATATGTTCATTTAAAAGTAGCGAACAAAGAGGGAATTGTCTTTGTCCGAGTTAATGATATTAATAGATAAAAGTATGCAATTTCCTGAGTAGTCCGTCGGGGAGTATGGATACGTAAGAGTCGGAATCACTTTGGAAAGAAAATTAAAGTAGGTTTATTTTGTGTTATATAATATGGATAATTTAAACTGTTTATAAATGTTAGATTTGATAGTGAATCAACCTTCTTCTTGATAAAAGGATCGTTCCTTTCTTCCTATTCTTTTCGTCATTCTTCTTTTTTTTCAGCGAGCCCCCTTTCCCTGGAGGGGTTCTGTTATATTCCGGTCCGCTAGACTGCCTCCTTACTTTCTCTATCAATTATCGTCAATTTGATCTCTACAGGTGTTTCCTATTTTATAGCAACGCCAACTAAATGTGAGCCCTATTGAAGTATCACGGTGTACCTCCAAGTATCTAATAGGGTTGTACTAATTTGAGGGGATGATAAGAACTTAAATTGAAGGGAAGAAAATGTGTTATAAGATTTGTTCTACTTCTAAAGATCAACATCGCAAGCTTTTCAAAATTGATCTCACTGTGATAGGGAACCATTAACTACGTTTAGCCGTAAAATTTATGATTAAGGGAGGACTTTTATTATTAGTGTGCGATGTCTATACCTAATATGGGGCCCATACTCTGTGTTATTGTGTTCTGTTGGTATGGATGCTGTTGTCAATCTCCACATGATTTCCTGGTTATGTATTGGTAGAATCGCGGTTATGTTTGTACGGGTAGAGTGGTAATCTTGTTACGTTGTGTGGTTGTTTGTCTATACATGGGTCTGTGGTAGGGGCGAGGCTTCCGTCAGCTGTTTGTGCAGTTGGCGATCGTAGCGGCGGGCGCTGTTTGGGTATGTGTGGTTTGTGTCTTGTATGTTGGAGTCGCGTAGTTCGGTTCTCGTCTCTGCTGTAGGTTACTCTTTTGTTAGGCGGGGTGGAGGCGATTAGTCTGTAGAAGTGTCTCTAATCAGGTGATGTCTCCGTACGACGTTTCAAGTATGGGCAGGCATCCGTACAGACTGGAGTCGTGCGAATCCATTTACTGATAACATAAACTACTTTGGGTATTTAAAATGTACTAAAACAATAGTTAAATACTGCTTACTAATTCTAGTAGTTAAAATTTACTTATTTTTTTTTTTTTTTCTAATTGTCTCTAAGTGTACATTATATATATATATATATATATTATATATTATATATATAATATATATATAATATAATTATATATATATATAATATATATATATATATATTATATAGTAATATATGAGCGCGCAGCAGACTGAAGAGAGATTGAAAAGCTTTGTTGACATTACCTATTATTGTTTTTATCTAAATATTTCAAAACAAGTGATATATATATGATATATATATTATATATATATATATATATATTATATATATAGTCTATATATATATCTTATAATATATAATATATATATCTATATAATAGTATTATTATATGTATTAGTATATCTAATATTATATATAGTTATATATGATATATATATATTATATCATAATATATATATTATATATATATATATAATATAATATATATATAATTAGTATATATATATATTATATAATATATATATATTAAATATATATATAGTATACTATATATATAGTATATATTATATATAGTATATGATATACTATATATAATATATATATATATATATATAATAAAGTCTATATATAATAATATTTTCTATATATTATTATATATATCTATATATTATATATATTATACTATATCTATATATCACAGGTATATATATATTATATATTAGTATATTATTATATAATACTTATAATAGTAATAATATATTATATATATATAATATAGTATATATATATATTAATAATATATTATAAATATATATATATATTATTACAGGTATATATATATATATTAATATATTATATATATATATATATATGCTTATATATATATATAGATATATATAATATATATAGTTATTAATTATATATAATATATATATATGCTTATATATATACAGGGTTATACTTATATATATATATATATGATTATATAATATAGTATTATATTATATATAATAATATATTATATATATATATATATAATATATATATATATATATATATATTATATAAATAATAGGAGGCTGAAGTTTTGAACGTGCACCTCTTTATTTCACCTCTGTCCTCCGTACCTTTCACCATCTTCTATTAGAACGTTACTTCTCTGAAAACAATTACAACTAGCTATCCTTTCTTTCTTAAAATTAATTTACATAATGTGAAGATCAATTTCCACTTTAACAATCTTTACTACAAACAAAACACTGGTCTTGCATGGCCTCCTTTGGTCCCGCTATACTTAAATAACTTAATTTAATGGAGCTTATTTCTTTTTTATGTGCTTAACACCCTCTTCTCTCCAACATACGTGGCTTCGTCTCGTGTCGATGCCAATTGTTTGTCTCATCCTAAGCACTGGCCTAATAGTATCCTTATTTTATCAACTGCTATACACATATATTCAATTCACTTGGAACTCTTTCAACAAAAACTACATTTCCTTGTACACCTTCATCTGCAAAATAGCCGACATTCGTATATAGTAATTTTACCGTAAACCCTACTTTGTAAGTCATTCTTACGACTCATTGGTTTCTCAGCATGCTACCAGACACAAAAATTGGCTTTCTCTCTTCCTTTTTCTTTAGAGCTTTACGCATCTGGTTTTCCTTGTCTTCGAAAGAACTTAAATTACATCTTCCTACATTTTAACACTTTCTTACCCAACACTATATATAATCGTTTTTAAAACGCAAACAAAATATTACAACACAACCATTATTTACTCCAATCCTTTTCTAGTGTGCCCGTACAGCATGTAGTCACCTCTATCATAAGATCTTTACCTGAATTTTAAAACTTAACACTCTAATACATCTTCTTCAAAACGGATTTTTCAACCTCCAACCACACTTCCCCAAAAACCCCATCCCCTCAAATTGCTGTATCAAAATCCCTGTTTTGTAACTGTATCTTGCTACATTGGAACAAATGTTCCTTAGAGTAAAAACAACCCAATGAGACTCATAAAAGATTCACAAAATTTTGCCCTCACCAATAAACCATTGTCACAAAATTAACGTTAATCACGTTAGTTCAAACACGCCCACGGAGCATTTTAAAATGCCACTGTGTAAAAAAAATATCCGAACTATAGCAAACTATAGGCGAATTTCATTAGACCACACTTACACATTATTGACCACCACACTTTTTTCAAAAATATTAAACAAACATACATAATTAAATTTATTTACTATTTCATTGATTTAAAAATTTTACACTTTTCATTGATTTAAACATAAAAATTTTAGTCTTCCACGCTCGGACGAGACCGCAGGATCGAAAGCTGAACGCCTTTCACATCAGAAGACTGTCGCTTTTAAATATAGGTGTGATTAGAATCACTGTGATTTTTTAAAAATTACTTTCAGGCTCTCTTATTATTGTATGTGATCTTACATAAATTTAGCGATTCACAGCTTTTGAATTGTATCTATATATATAGTATATTATTTATATATATATAGTATATTATATATATATTAGTATAGTATTATTATATGATATATATATATATATATATATATATATATATATATATATTATATTTATATATAGTTCTGTATATAGTTATATATATATATATATATATATATATATATATACATATATATATATTTATTATATTATAGTTATTTATATAGGTATATATTATATATGATTATGAATATATATATATATATCATATATTATATTATTAAATATATATATATATATATATTTAATATATAGTTATATATATATATAGTAATATATATATAATTTATATTAGTATTATATATATATATATATATATAGTATTAGTTATATATATTATATATATATATCTATATATTATATATTACTTGGAATGTGGTAGTGACCTAAAAATGTTTCAGAAACACTTAGTTAACATTACCTATTAAATCTATATCAGTTATTTGAACATTAAGTGCAAGGGGTGGTAAGTTGGCATTATAGATTGAAATTCCAGATTCCTCAATACGCAGAAATTGAAACTGCAAGGAACGCTCTCATGCCGATAATGTCAGCGAATCTGAAAAGCAATGAAAAAACATCAATTTCTTACATTATTTATCTGTTTTTACAAGTTTTATAAATTATTTTTATATATATATATAAAAATATTATATATATATATATATATATATATATATATAGTATATAATAGTATATATTATATAATGATATTTTTATATAATATATATAGTGTAGATATATATATATTATATTTATAATTATTAAGTATATGTATATATATTATATACATTATATATATAGGTGAGTATATATATATATGTATAGTATAATATTTAATGTTATTAATATATATACTATATCTTATAATAATATTATATATATATATATATATATATATATAGGTATTAGTATTATATATATATATATATATATTTATATATATATATCTGCAGGGGGTCACTTCTCGTCGTTCGGCGATGAGTGTAAATATTATATTAAAAATTGTAATATTAAAGATTGAATATAGTAATATTATATATATATATATATAGGTATAGAAGATAATAAAATAATAATAAAAGGAATAATAATAAGAAGAGAAGAAGAAGAAAAGAAGAAGAAAAAGAAGAAGACAGGAAAAGAAGAAGAAGAAGAAGAAGAAAGAGAAGAAGAAGAAGAAGAAGAAGAAGAGGAGAGAAGACAGAAGAAGAAGAAGAAAAGAAGAGAAGAAGAAGAAGAAGAAGAGCAAAGAAGAAAAGAAAGACATAATATAAGAGAATAATAATAATAATATATAATAATAATATAATAATAATAATAATATAAAATAATATAATAATAATAATAAATATGAATAATAATAATTAATAATGATAAGATCATAATAATAATAATAATAAAATGATAATAATAATAATATCAATCAGAAGAAGAAGAAGAAGAAGAAAAGAAGAAGAAGAAGAAAGAAGAAGAGAAGAAGAGAAGAAAAGAAGAAGAAGAGAAGAGAAGAATCAAAAGATGATAAGAAGAAGAAGAAGAAAAACTTAAAGAGAAAAGAGAATAAAAAGCAAATAGAATGAACACAGAGAAGGAAAAAGAAAAGATAAGATGAATAGTAAAATAGCAAGAAAAAGAAGAAAAAGAAAAAGCAGAAAAAGAATAAAAGCAGTAAAAAGAGAAAAAGAAAAAGGTGTATTATATGCAAGCTTATTTGGATTAAAGCAAATGATTGGAGCCTGAGTGGCGGAAGAATCAAATCAAAAGTATAATTTTGCGTAAATAATATATTATAATATATACGTATATATATATATATATATATAGTATATAATAAGTATATATATATTATATAATATTATATATATATATATACTTATATATATATATATAGTATTAGTATATATATATATATATATCTGAGTGAGAATTATTTCTTCTGTGGAAGATAAGCTTGAACCTATATAAACAAGTTAACGTTAAGAATATCTGCTTTATATTAAAGATAGAATATACTGCTTAAGTGTTGTTTGCTTTTTAAAATTCGGTTTTATAATATGCTATTTTTGTAAATGAAATGTTTCTAGTTTTAGCACACTATACCAGTAAGACGACAAAATTGTAACTTACGAAACAAGATGAGGTTCTCTGTGATGTGGATAGTTGAGTTCTGATTTAACTTGGCACCGAAGACAAGAGAACAGTGTGAGGGAGAAAGTAAGCCAAATCTGATTCATCTTTCACTTTTTTTGACTCGTCTTTCTGTAAGAAAATTTGATTTGTTAAGTAAATAAGTAAAATATAAAATATATAAGAAACAAGTATCGGATGGCATATAATGAAAAAATATTGTTTAAAATTTTTCAGTTGCCCTAAAGTGAAAGACGAAATCCATGATAAATAGACAAACACACACACTCATATATTATTATATACTATATATATATATTTATTATTATTAGATATATATATTATATATACTATATATATATATTATATATATATATATATATATATATTATATATAATATATATACCGTATATATATCATATATAATATACTCATACTAGAGTCTAATTAGTGTGATAATATATATATATATATATATAATATATGTATTATATCTTATATATATAGTTATTATTATATAGTCTATATATATTATATATATTACTAATATATACACTATATATATATATATTAGTATATAATATATATATATTATATATATATATATATATATATTATATGTATATATATATTATAATACTTCAGAAAATACAGAGAATAAGAGATAGAAAGGGAAATAGGAAAATAAGAGAAGAGAACAGAACAAAGACGAACAAAAACTTCGAAGGTGAAAAAGAGATAAACGAAGCAGAGGTGATACATTTTACTAGTAACACCATGCCTTTCGAGAGACACTGAAGACAACAGAGAGGAGACAGATATGATGGATGTAGTTGAATTATAGATAGCCGAAAAACCAGATAATGAACTCATGGAATCAGAAAATGAGAGTGAAGCAAGCGAAAGTGATGAAGGAATAGAGGAACCTATGAATATTGAACAAAATAACAATAAGGAAAATATACGAAACGAAGGAGAGAATGAAGAGACCCAATATACAAGAGAACAACTTGATGGTATGCTGCAGAAAATAGCTCATTACAGAGAAAGATTTGATAGAAGGAATTGATAAAAGACTCCGAATAGTTGAGTATTTGTGTGTGTGTGTGTGTTTGTGTGTGTGTGCGTGCGTGTGTTTAAAAGTTTCTCTGTTGAATGTACATGTTTCATTCTCAACCCACCAATTCCCTGATTATGCTTCGTCTCAAACCTCTATTTGTCTCTATCCTGGTCAAAAAAAATTTCATCCCCCCTGCCTCTAGGTTCGTGTATTTGGTGCTTATAACTGCTATACACAAGTGGAAATTTTTTTTAATGTCCTGTCGACCATTTTTCCTGTCGACCAATTTTCCTGTCGACGATTTGGGGTAGTCCCTTGATATACTCTTTGTACATTTTTGTTGATAATTTTTTCAGTGCTTATGTGCTTTTATTTTTTAACCATTAATTTATATATAAACTTGTCATAGGTATGACGTTAGTTTGAATTGTTTAGTTTTATTTTTAATATTTTAATTTCTAGATTTTTAGTTTTTAAAATTGTTTGAATGTGCATCCTGTAAAGAAGTTTATAAATTGTTTATTGCTACTTGTAACCTTTAACCCCTAATGATATAGTTATTCATCGTTTTGTAATTTCGATTCTTCTGATACTCAGCATGATGAGATTATTAGGAATGTTTCGAAGTCGTCGGCAGTTAATAAAGATTGGTAGATTGTTAGGTGTCGCCTTGTGCCTGTTTCGCATATTGTTTTTGCTAAAAAATACGGTTCCCCAGGAACAAGTCGATCTCAAACTACTACTAACTAACTAAACTAACTAACTAACACTAACTAACTAAGCTAACTAACTAACTATATAGGTATATATATATACTAATTATATATATGTATAATATAATATTATATATATTAATATTTACTATATAGTAATTATTATATATATATGAGTATATATATAGTATATATATAATATTACTATATATATATATCAGTGGCGTGCGATGGCTTAGCTTCATAGGAGCAATATTATATATATAACTTATATATGATATATATATTATATATATTTATTATAAATATCGTATTATATTATTATATTATGTATATATATATATATTATTAAATATATATAAATAATATATAATTAGTATTATATATATTATTACTTATAATAGTATATTATAATATGTTATATAGTATATATTGATATATTATATATATAATAATATATAGTATATATATATGATATTATATATTATTATTATATACTTATATTATATATAATGTATATATAGTATAGTATATATATTTATATAGTATAAATTATCATGTGTTACTCCCTTTAAATAATTTTATTATAAAGAATTAAATTATTTAATTGTAAAGAGATAGAAAAAACAAATCTAGAGCATAAGACGCTAAGTTTTAGCAAGTATTAGGTCTAACTACCTTGATATATATATATATATAGTAGTATTATATAATATATATATATAATATATTATATATATATATATATATATATATTATATGATTATATATATGTTATGTGTGTGTGTGTGTGTGTGTGTGTGTGTGTGTGTGTGTGTGTGTAGGTGTGTGTGTGTTAATTGTATTCTTCCATTTTCTTGATTAAATAAATATATCACTTTTTGGCAGAATGCACCGGCTTTTATTTTAAAAAGTTTTTTCTCGGTAGATATTAATTATTTGGCCCTTTTCTCATAAGATAGTCTCCAGATATGACAATTTAAAAGTATTTTTCAATTTTAATTATTTTTCCTATAGAAATATTAATTAAATTTGAATATTTATTTCAAATTTAATTAAAATTATAGCATATAATTATTAAAAGCATATATTTGCTCGATCTATTACTTTCCTTCGATTTTTTTCAATGTGCGAAAAATAAATTCATCATACTCATTTACATCACCTGCGGACTCTGAGAAGCTAAAATTGGGAAAAAGCCTCTCCTGGAGATTTGATTTAACATTCGATATGTTTTATTTTTTTAAAGTAAATTTGAAATTTTTAAGCAAAATATATTTAAATAATTTTAATGTTTTTAATAAATTTCTTTTTTTTGAGCTAACAGAAATGTGCTTTTTGAATATGAAAAAGCTATTTTTTAATGATTTTTGCTAAAAAAAAAAAAAAGTAGTTAAACGGGAGAAAAGGATCCTTTTGTCTTTGATATGAGTCAGATTACTTTCTCTCTCTCTCTCTCTCTCTCTCTCTCTCTCTCTCTCTCTCTCTCTCTCTCTCTCTCTCTCTCTCTCTCTCTCTCTCTCTCTCTCTCTCTCTCTCTCTCTCTCTCTCACACACACACACACACACACACACACACACACACACACACACACACACACCACCACACACACACACACACATCAAAATCGCAACTGACCAACGAATGGTAACTAATACATTGTATTCAATATTATTTGTGATCAACAAACAAATAAAAAACTGATAAAATAGAATGATAATTGTAATAATTAAGGAAATTGTTTAATATTGAATTACTTCAATTTATGAAATTCTTTTATCTACTGGGGAAGCGTTGCTTCCCTGTTTCCATGGAACCCACGCCTTAGAATATATATATATATATATATATATATATATATATATATATATTTATATATATTAATATATATATATATATGAATAGTATATATATAATAGTATATATTTTTATATATATATATACGTATATTATATTAGATATATATATATATATATAGTATATATAGTATTATCTATATATATGATATATATGTTATATATAGTAATATGATATTATATAGTTAAATATAGTATTATATAGCGTATATATATAAGTAGTATTATGATTATGATATTATGATATTATATGTATATATATATATATATATATATATATATATATATATATATATATATATATATAATATATATAAATCAATATATATATTTATATATATATATATATATATATATATATATATATATAATTAAATATGGTAACAACTTTATATCTCTTAATATTAATACTTTCTCTCCAACAGCTCCATACTGCCATATGCGTATTTTCTGTTTTTTTGCGAAGCTTCTACGCTAACTATAACTTTGAAGACGCTTCAGTTTCTGCCGATAAGGTGGGATCTGTAATCGTTGATGGGATTAGCAGGCTCATTCCTCTTTCGACTAAATCTTTCTCTTTTCAAGATTCATGGTGCGATCATGCTTGTTCTCGAGCAATTCAGGTTAGAGATAGCGAGTATGTGGTCTGGAACAATTCTCTTTCTCCAGTCACTCTCGCTAATTTTCATTGAGCTCAAAATCGTTGCAAGGCAAAGCTGGCTTTCATCAAACGAAAGTGTGCTGACCTCCTTGGCTCTCCTACTGACAAATCTTTCCGGCCTCTTGCTAGAAAATATATCTAACAACTTCTGAAAATCTACCTTTTCTACTCTTATTCGCTATGATGGTTCTGTTGCTGCTATTCCAACTGAAAAGGTCAATTTCTTTGGCCTCCTGTTTTCCTCTAATTCAACCCTGGATGGCCCTGGCAATCCTCCTCCTCCTTCTCCTCTCAGGTGTCCTATGCCTTTACCTGTGATGTGATTACATTTGATCATGTGCTTGGGCTCCTAAAATCTACAAACGTTTGGAAGGCGGGTGGTCCGGATGGCATTCCTCCCCAAGTTTTAAGGGAGTGTGCCTCCGTGCTGGCACCGGCCCTCGTTCAACTATATTTTCTTTTCCTCAATACTAGTACCTTTCCTCAATGTTGGAAGCGAGCACATGTCCAACGTATTCCGAAGAAAGGTAGTCGCTCTAATCCTTCTAACTATCGCCTTATAGCTCTCACTTACATTCTATCTAAGATCTTGATCCTTGTCAACTCTCATTTCTTAGATCATCTGGAATATCAATCCCTTCTATCATATCACCGTTATGGCTTTCAGCGATCGAGATCTACTGGTAATATACTTTTTTATCTAACCTTATGGTTTACGCTATTAGGAACTATGGAGAGACTTGGGTGGTGGGGCTTGGTATATCTAAGGCATTTGACTGGTAGTGGCACGCGTCACTACTCTTATCCCAATGTTCCTCTCTTTGGGTTTCTCCTTTCTCTTGCTTACTTACGTCTAGCTTTTCTTCCAATGCCATATCGCTGTTGTTGAATGGCGATTTACTCTTCGCTCCGCTGTCAATAGTGATTTCTAACTCAGATTTTTGTCTTATCTCCTGTTTTTATTCCTACTTTTCCTTAATTTATCTTTTCAGTTGTTCATCTAAATCTATCCACTCATAATCTGATGACTCAACCCTTCAATCTTAAACGCATTTCAAATCTTCTCCCTTTTTTGCATCTAGAATTGCCTCTCGTCTTAATCTTTCAGATTCTATTCTCTCTGATCTGGATAGAATTTCCTTGTGGGGTCGTCTCAACCTTGGGAAATTTAGTTCATTTAAAATCCAACTTCTGCAAATCTCCCTCTCTAAGACACCTTCTAACTTTCCAATATCTTTTGATTGTTCTCTCGTCTCTCCTGCTGACGCTATAAACATTCTTGATCTTAACATAAAAAATGTCTTAGAAGCCTCACGTCACAATTATTGCCAGGTCAACCTCAAAGAAACTGGAAGTTCTTTTTAAACTGCGAGACTTTTTTCCTCTTCTCAGTTACTTTAGCTATACAAGTTTCTCATCCTACCTTGTATGGAGTACTGCTCTCATATCTGTGAGGGCTCTGGTTTCACCCGGCTTTTGAATAGGGTCGATTCAAAAGCTTATAAAATGCTCTGTACTTTCAAATTTATTTGACTTTTTATCTTTGCGACGTGATGTCGGAGCTTTATCTCTTTTCTATAGATACCACAGCGGCAAGTGCTCGAGAGAAGTGATCACTCGCGAACGAACACCTTTACGACGCCCTCATAGCACAAGGAGTGCTGTGTCTGTACATGTGTTTTGCGTTGACATTAATAACTTCGGACGTGTTCACTGCTGTGCTTCGTTCTTTCCAACCACGTCTGTTCTGGGGAATTCTCTTCCATCTTCTGTTTCCTGATGAATTTAATCTCCCTCAATTTAAGGCCTGCGTCTGTGCTCACCTGCTAAATTTGCGCTATATGGTGACACTTTTAATGCTCTTAATACTCCCTCTCCTTGAATAGGGCTGTGCCCGTGAGTGGTAGCGACAGCTGCATATATATATATATATATATATATATATATATATATATATATATATATATATATATATATATATATATATATATATATATATATATATATATATATATATAATAGTATAGCACGCCGTGATATAAAACTACACCATCCAACATCATTCCAGACATTCAAGAGATCCATAATCCACAATATGCAATAGAGATATTTTTATCGCTATAATAAACAACTGTTAGAACATTTGGTAAGTCAAAAAAACATATTTAAGAAGTGTTTAATGTAATATTTGATTTATAATTATTGGTCTTCACAACTTAAATTAACATGAGTTAAGAAAGTTTTTTCAAGATGCGTTCACAACCCTTGGTGAATGCAATAGAAAGATGCTAATCCATTATATGTTATACGGCAATATGATTCATTTTATTATAGTATCTGGTAATAAGAACTGCACCAACAAATTAGGTAGCATTCTAATTTGCTGAAAATTAGCTGAATTTACTTTTAACATAAGTCGCGTTTGATCAAAATATTATGATCTGAAACCGCTTATGTGGAGGTAAAATTTTCGTTTCCCCTACATAAATTATATATATATATATATATATATATATATATATATATATATATATATATATATATATATATATATATATATATATATATATATATATATATATATATATATATATATATATATATATATATATATATATATATATTTATATTAGGGATGCACCGGATCTCCGGTTCGCCGGAGTTCCGGCCTTTTTAAAGATCTCCGGCTCCGGCCGGAGACCACTAGTCTCCGGCTTTCTCCGGCCGGAGACCTATATTTTTAAAAGGTAGTTTTGAAAATAAAAATAGTTATAATTCATTGAAAGTAATAATGAGACATTTAATGAAATAAATTTATTTAGAACTGATTCATACAAAGTGTAAAAATTATTTTAATATTTTTTTGCTGTAGTGATAATATTAAGTCAAACTAATAACTAATATTATAACTATAATAATATATAATAATATGAATAGGCCTATATGACACCATTTACTAAATTGACTAATTATTTTGATAAACAACTTAAAAGGGTTTGATATCCAAAATGACTACCCCTAACAAAAAATACACTTTTGATAAATCTAGCTTTAAAAATGCAATACAGAAATAGGTAAATGAAATTGGTAAAAGAACTTTTAAACTACATGCCATGCCTGGGCCAAAAGACTAAAAATTATGATATATCCCAATCTTAAATTAGTGAAGAGCTTTTAAGTTTTAACAAACTAACATTTGAAAATATATATATATATATATATATATATATATATATATATATATATATATATATATATATATATATATATATATATATATATATATATATATATATATATATATATATATATATATATTTATATATATATATATATATATATATTTATATATATATATATATATATATATATATATATATATATATATTTATATATATATATAAATATATATATATATATATATATATATATATATATATATATAACATATATATATATATACATATATATATATATATATATATATATATATATATATATATATATATATATATGTATATATATATATATATATATATATATATATATATATATATATATATATATATATATATATATATATATATATATATATATATATATATATATATATATATATTATATATTTATGTACCAGCTGTTATCGATACTGTATAGAGTATCACAATAGAAT
>JABUQX010075148.1:0-20000 GCA_015478945.1 Trachelipus rathkii | reverse complement strand
ATATATATATATAGTGTATATTTATCTAATATATAATATTATATATAATATATATAATTATTTTATATATCATATAATATATAATATATATATACTTACATATATTATTATATATTATAATATATATATATATATATATTATTACTATATATATATATATATACTCATATTATAGAAAAGGTATATTATATATATATATAATTATTATATATAGAGTATATATATATACTCATATGATAAAATATATATAAATATATATTAATATATATATATATTATATTAATTCATGAAATAATATTATTATAAAATATTTATATTAAATTTATTCTACCCGGTTTTTACAGTCATGAAAATTAAAATTTAAACGTCACACACAAAAATAATGACTTTATTGTGCAAAAGCCTTTGTTTTTAAATAGTTTCTCAACACCGGAAGTTCTCTTCTTTTATACGTGGGCTTAACGCCATGTCTTGTTTACAAATATATAGTATATATTATATATAAATTATATATATATATATATATATATAATATATAATATAGTATATATATAAATATATATATATATATATAGATATATATATATATAATATATATATAATATATATATATTATAATTATATATATATATATATAATATATAATATTTATATAATATATATATATATATAATTATATTATATATATTATATATATATAATATTATATATATATATATATAATATAATATATATATATATATAATATATATATAATATATATATAGTAATATATATATATATATATTATATATATATATATATATATATATATATATAAATTATATATATATCAGGGGCGTCTTTAATGTATACAGGTTAGGTAGGCGGGTAGGTATGCTTCGTGACCCAATATGTTTTTTAGGGTTATTAAATAATTGATAAATAGTAAAATTTACACAAATTATTAACTTTATCTAAAAAGTTAAAATAAGAAGCTATTTTTGCATCATAAATTAAAAAATAAACAACCGTCTAAAATAATAATACTTATAAAATAATTTGAATTCAGTTAAGGATAATCATCGACTCCTATCTGATCTTTACAAGTAAAATTCTATGTACGACGGGGACGAAAATGACGTCACTTTTTATATCAAGTTATTAGAACGGGTAGTCCTGTCTTAAGCTATAATCGAAAATATAATGAAAACTTATCGTTTTTCTTCCAGGTAAAAATATGTACTAAATGAAAATGTGATAAAAGTACGACAATGTATTGTACGCTTGTGGTAGTTTGTTTGAAGTCTTTGTATCGAATGGTGTCTGATTATTCTGATATTGAATATAATCTTATATAAGTTTATTTATGTGAGTATATATGAGCATTATATACATAAAATTAGGTGAAATAATGCATAATGGAGTAAGAGTAGATTTTATATTAAAGAAAAAATGCTTTAAAAAACTTATCTATAAAACCAAAGCAATTATATTTTAAAAACAAAAATGATTTCCTAAGAAAATTACTCAATTGAAAGTGTCTCTTAAAAACTTAAGTCTATTTTGGTAAATATAATTATACAAGCTTTTCATACAAATAAATAGGTACGTATTATAATTAGTAGTAGGAAGGGGATTCCGGACCCCGAAAGTGACCGCGACCTTTTGACCTTTCTGACCGCGACCTTTTTTGAGCCCAATTTTTTACCTACCTTGACCTTTTTTGGTACCTTACCTTTTTGGGGCTGACCTTTTCGAGCCCCAATTTTTTACTCTGACCTATGACCTTTTTTGGGGCCTTTACCTTTTTGGGCGACTTTACCTTTTTTTCGACCAATCCTTCCGTCTTCCATGGGTCATTTTTGGCCCACGGTATTTTTTGAGAACCCGTATTTTTTGAGAACCCTAATTTTGTTCGGCAACCCTAAATTTTTTGGCAACCCTTAATTTTTTTTGCAACCTAATTTTTTTCGGCACCCCTATTTTTGCAACCCTTACGAGAAAGGGTTGCGCAACGGTTTGGTCAGCACACCGTTTACATGTCCACCTAATTTTTTTCGGCCAACCTTTGGTCTTCCATGGGTTCAATTTGGCCCACCGAATTTTTGCCCACCCTTTATTGGGTTAGCCTATTTTGATATTTCTGTCACACCTAACACATGCCCGCACACACACACACACACACACCACACAACACACACACACACTAGCCTACACCCTTAGCCTCCATATGCCTACACCATGCCCACCTAGACCTCGCACCCTCATCCTTCAACTAAGCCTCACCTACACCTAGATTCACCGTAGTCTTGTACCATAGTCCTTACACCTACACCTAGCCTCCAACCCAGCCTTCACCTAGCCTACACACACCTTAGCCTCCACCAGCCTTCACCTACACCTTCACCTAGACTCCACCTAACCATTCACCTAGCGTGACACCTAATACCTAGCCTACAGTGCCCACAACTTTGATGTCTTTACCTTGAGTATTTGACCATGACTTCAGCCTTGACCCTGCAATTACCATTGGGTCATTTTGACCCACGCTAACTTGATGCTATGATGGTTCCCAAATCACCGTAAGAAGTAGCTAGGATGTTCTATTAGTGATTCTATGAGTATCTATGAGTGTCAGGTGAGTTTACCAGGTGAGTGCCAAAGTGTGAGTGACAATGTGAGATGCCATGAGTTTTGCCAGTGAGTGCCAATGAGTGCCAAGTGATTTCCTACATAGAAAAAAAAATAAAAAAAAACTGCATAAAATGTAAATAATGAAGCCAACTTGAGTGCCACTTTTTTCAAAGCCTTTTTCTAGCCTCCTGAGCCCCGAATAGACCAATATATGTGTTACCCCTAGGTATAAGTATGAGGAATCGAATTGGTGTATATTACCAAGTTGCCTAGGATGCTTCCTACTATGAGTTAGTATTTTTCACCACTTATAGCCTATATATATATAATATATATATATATATATATATTATATATTATATAATATATATAATATATATATATATATATATATATATAGATATATATATATATATATAGTACTTAATTCACTATGACACTTATACCACACATTCACTATGACACTTATAAACACTAGGACACTTATAAAGCATTACATTGCCATAGGCACTACATTAAACCAGAACTTACATTTAAACCATATACACTTGACATTCACACCATCACACCAGATACACTTACACCTACACTCACACACTCGGATATTTTGATGCCTCAACTTGGATGCCTCAACTTGATGCCTCAAATTTGATGCCTCAACTTGATGCCTTCAGCATTAATGCCTCCAACTTTGATGTCAAACTTTGAAGGTTCATCTTGATGACTCATCTTGATGAGTCATCTTTAACCGTCTATATTGATGAATCATCTTTGATGAAATCATCTTTTGTCTACCTCTCTACCCTACATTAAAGAACAGAGTTAATATTAGTGCCTTCCCTAGTTCATAAGCTATCCACCAGGGCGCCGCATGCGCCCTCCGCGTGAAGTCCCACGAACCCGCACCCGCAGGTCCGACCGCCGCGTTCCCGCCCGCGCAGCCCGCAGGCGCAATATTTCCGCGTACCGCCGCGGCGTGCGCCCGCAGCGCAATATTTCCGCGTACCGCCGTCGCGGTGCGCCGCAGGCGCATATTCCTGCCGGGAATGAAAATAATATAATATGAGTCATCATTTTTATTTCATACTTAAGCATTTCAAAGAATTATGAAAAATATATATACTATAGTCATTCATTTTATTTCATACTAAACATTTTTATAAAAACATTTGCGTGAACATAATAAAACTGTAACTCGTTACAGACCTATTATTTAACAAATATATTTTATATATTTTACTTAATACTTTTTACTTAATACTTTAATTTAAAAATTTTTTAAAAATTTTATGTAAGAAGAAAAAGCCAAAGTGTCTGATATATAAAATCATTTTATTTTACTACAATTGGACGAAAATTTTATTAAAAAACATTAACATTACATAGCCTTAAGCAGTAAATCAGAAATCAATAGAGGTGTTACCTACACCTAGGGGGGATGAGTATGCTTTTGTTTTACGGTTTTACTGCTTTACTCTGCTTTACTCTTTTAACTTTCTGCTTTACTGCTTTACTCTGCTTTACTGCTTTAACTTCTGCTTTACTGCTTTAACTCTGCTTTACTGCTTTAACCTTCTGCTTTACTGTTTTAACTTTCTGCTTACTGTTTTTAACTCACATGTTTTACTGCTTAAACTCATATATTTATTAACTATTACATTACCTTAAAGGAGAAATCAGTAAATATATTGAGGTTTTATCTCCTAACACTTAGGGGATTAGTATGCTTTGTTTTACTGTTTTACTGCTTAACTATCTGCTTTACTGCTTTAACTCTCTGTTTACTGCTTTAACTATCTGCTTTACTTCTTTAACCTTCTGGCTTTTACTGCTTTAACTATCTGGCGTTTACTGCTTAATTTGTGCTTACTGCTTTAACCATAATTTATAACATTATGTTTCTTTTATTATGTTGCAATCGTGTCGTTTTACTCGTTTATAAGAATTTAACTAATGTTTACTATTTAACTTTTATACAAAATTCTGAATTAAACCTTTTTATTTTTATTTCTTTTTTTATTTCTTTTTATTTTTATTTTATTTATATAGTATTATTTTTTTAATACTTTTTATTTTTTATTCTTTTTATTTCTTTTTATTTTATTTTTATATTTTACTTTTATTTTATTAATTTGTTTAATACTTTTTATATTTATTTTATTTCTTTTGTATTTTATTTATTATTTTACTTTTATTATTATTTTATTTTATATTATTTTTATTTATTATACTTAGTGTTATTTACTTCATGCCTATTGTTTATTATATTTTTAAACACACAACATAACACACAACTTACACTTAGACACACATTTCACTATGACACTTTACACACATTCACTATGCCATTTACATTTACCCATAGACATTACATTTACACTTTATACACACACACAGATTGACTTACACAGATTTTACTTCACCTTCACACCGAGTTTACTTACACTTCACACACAGATTTACTTACACACCAACACACAGATTACTTACACACACAGATTTACTTACTTACACACAGATTTTACTTACAACTCACACACAGATTTACTTTACACACATACAGATTTTCTTACACACACAGATTTACTTACACACACAGATTACTTACAGTCACACACAGATTTACTTACACACACCACACACACACGCACATCTCACGTACACACCCAACACAACACACGGCCAACACTCACTTACACACCACACACGCAGATTCATTTACACACTATAACGTATGAATATTAATCATTTTATGTTTTAATTAAAAACGTACATTTATTATTACTCATTTCATAATATAACTAAAATTATGTCAAAGTTTCTTAAAACTTCTATAGTAAATCAATCATTATCTTCTTTGAACAAAGAATTCATTATTAACTGTTAATACTTTGTTTATAAATTTTTATAACTATCAAGTTTTAAAAATAACTTTTAGTAAAAATTTTATGAATTTATTTAAAAACATATATTTTGAACAGTCCTTTAGCAATAAATCAGAAAATCAGTAAGGTCAGCCCCGAGCACCCCTCTACACCAAGCTTATGCCACGTTTTTTTCTTTTGACTTACTGCATTTAACATCATCTTTAGCGACTGTAATTAAGTATAAAAATAACAAAATAAGTTCTTCTCTGCTAACAGTAACATGTATTTTATTAAAATCATTCTAAGTATTTATTTAAAAATAACCAATATTCACTTTACATTTATTTATTCGCTCGATGTTAAATAAAAATTATTTCAAAGTTTTTTAAATAATTGGGATTTTCAATTTATTATATTATCTATGTACAGTGACAATTCCCACACGAGAAAACACAACAACCCGCACTCGTTACAGATACGAAACTGACCTCTCTCTGTAAATTGGGTTGAAATAACTACTTTAGCCCTTAAATTAGGATAATCCGTTTTGTACCCCGGGGCGATTTCAGCCAAAGCCAGGTCAAAATATATTTCAAGCTGACCTTTTTCTGTACATAATGTGTGCAATAACTACGGTAGCCTAAACTTTAGGCCTAGAATTTTAGGGATAAACCGTTTTGTCATCACAGGCGGATTTTAAGGCCATAATACCAGGTCAAAAGTAATTCAGTATATACAAGAATCGAGAATCAATGTTATTATTTTAAAAATATATTTCATAAAACTGAAACATGCTGGATCGGTAAATCCTTTAAGCAGGTAAAGAAGGAAATGTTTACTTTTCTTGTGAGTGGACGGAGTAATCCTTATCTCTATATGACCTCGAATGTGATTGGTCGAGAATTATTTTATCGCTTTTTTGGGTTTAAGTATGAAAAAGCATGCTTTTCATATCCTGAGCTCCTTACCTCTGATTGGCTGAAAATTATATTTGAGCAGGTGGATGTTTTAGATCCAAACTCATTTTAAAATCATATTCGTTTTGGCTTTTAAGCGGTGCACAAGTTCTTTGATTTGTAATAAAGTGTTCTATTTTTCACTAAGTTTATCATGTTTCACCTTACAGGTATACCTCAAATACAAACATTGTCCGACATGGGAAAATCAAGATCCCCGTAGTAGGGTCATTCTTATAATAAAAGAACCCGATGGATTTGAATTTTTCAAGTGTGCTACCCAGTCAACCCGGTTATAATACCAAGCGTATTTTCGTGAGCCCAGATGAATTACTTTGTATATGTAATCCCACACTGAAAGTGGCTTACAGAAACTTAAACGCAAGCTCAGCTTTAAACTGGACCGAAACAGTTATTAGCCTGTGCGAAGAAACCAGTGATAAGCAACTTACTCTAGCATTTTATAAACATCAAAACATAATCAGTTTGGAAGTTAGATTATACGGTCACGTAATTAGATAACACATATGTCTTCTTCATCTGTATTAACATTCGCTTACGTACCTCTAGCATATATTTCATCTGCGCTAGGCCTGAAATTTAGAGATTCCAAATGATGTAGGTTCAAATTACGGTTGTTCATATATTTCTCAACCCATAATCTACACTTTCCAAGCTGATATGTTTTGAATGTTTAAAATGATAGTGAGTAAGGTGCTTATCGCTGTGTTTTCTTTCGGCACAGAGCTAATAACTGTTTCGGTCCAGTTTAAAGCTGAGCTTGGTTTAAAGTATCTGAAGCCACTCTCGTGTGATTACATTATAATACAAAGTTAATCATTTTGGCCTCACGAATAATTACGCTTATGGTATTATAACAGTGGTGATGGGTAGCACACTTGAAAAATTCAAATCCATCGGGCTCTTTATTTAATAAGAGATAAACCTCTACCAGGGGATCTTGATATTTTCCAGTTGGGACAAGTCTTGTATGAGGTATACTTGTTAAGTGAAACATGATATACAATCTTAGTTGAAAAATAGAAACACTTTTATTACAAATCAGAAAACTTGTGCACCGGTTAACAGCCAAACGAGTATGATTTAAAATGAGTTTGGATCTCTAAAACATCCGACTGCTCAAATATAGATTTTTCATCCATATCAAGTAAAGGGCTCAGGATATATGAAAAAACCATGCTTTTTCATACCTTAAAACCAAAAAAAAGCGATAAAATAAAATAATTCTCAACCAATCACATACGAGGTCATGTAGAGATAAGGATTACTCCTTCCACTCACAAGAAAGGTAAACATTTCTTCCTTAGCAACTCGAAAGGTCTCACCGATCCAGCATGTTTCAGTTTGGAATATATTTATAAAATAATAACATTGATTCTCGATCCTTGTCTATACTGGAATTACCTTTGACCTGGTATTAGGCTTTAATCCGCCTGTGATACAAAAAGGCTTAAATCCTAAATTTAGGCCTAAAATTTAGCCTAACGTAGTATATTACACCACATATTTACAGAAAAGTCCCAGTTTAAAATATTTTGACCTTGGTATTAGGCTTAAATCGCCCCGTAGGTAAAAACGATTACCAAATATTTAGGGCTAAATAGTTATGTTTCAACCCATTTACTAGAAGAGAGGGTCAGTTTCTATCTGTAACGAGTGCGGTGTTGTTGTGTTTTCTCGTGTGGGATTGTCAATGTAACATAGATAATAATAAAGAAATCCAAATTATTTAAAAAACTTGAAATATTTTTAGTTACATCGAGCGAAAATATAAATATGTAAGTGAATAATTGTTATTTTTTAAATAATATCCCGGCATCCAACATTCCATGAAAACATTCAGTCATACCAGCATTCCAAGAACTTAATTCAGTCATTTTTTATTTATTTTTACATCGCTTAGATAGATGATGTAAAGCAGTAGTCAAAAAAGAACAAAACGTGGCATAGCTTGGTGTAGAGGGTGCTAGGGGCTGACTATTTTCTGATTTTCTGATTTATTGCTTTTAATGTTACGGATTAATATGTTGTTTTAAATAAAATTTCATTAAAATTTTACTAAAATTATTTAAAACTTGTTAGTTATAAAAATTTATAAACAAAAGTATTAAACAGTTAATAATAAATTCGTTGTTCAAAGATATTGATAGATCTAAAAACAAGTGATAAAACACTTTTGGATTATTTTTAGTTAATTTAAATGAATTCGTATCAGTGTATGTGTTTTAATTTAAAACATTAAAATGTTTTAATAAATTGATACGTTATATGTGGTAGTGATGTGCGTGTGTGTTAGGTTGTGAAGTGAGTGTGTCGTTGTGTGTGTGTGGTGTGATAAGTGTAGTGTATATCGATGTGTGTGTGTGTGTAATAATTCTGTGTGTGTGACTGTAAGTTAAAATCTGTGTGTGAAGTAAAATCTGTTGTGTGTAAAGTAAATCCTGTATGTGTGTAAAATAAGTTAAATCTTGTGTGTTAGAGGGTAAGTAATCTGTGTGCAGGTAAGTATATCTGATGTGTGTAAGTAAAATCTGTGTGCTGGTGTTGTAGTAAATCTGTGTGTTTGGTAAGTAAATCTGGTGTGAGTGTAAGTTAAATCTGTTATAGTAAATCTGTGTGTGTGTTATAAGTGTATAATGTAAGTGGTCTTATGGTAAATGTAAGTGCATAGTGAATGTGTGTAAAGTGTCATAGTGAATGTGTTTATCTATATAGTGTATAAGTGGGTTTAGCAGGCTGTGCTGTGACATTGTAATAGTTAATAATATGAAAGACCATGTTGTAAATAGCACTAAGTAATAATAAAAATAAGAAAATAAAATAATCAATTAAGGTAAAATATAAATAAAAAAATGGGTAAAAACATAATAAAAAGAATACATTCAAAAAGTATTAAAACAACATAAAACATTTCTTTCTTCTGATACAAGACATATCAGAAAAATAAAAAGAATGAAATAACTGTAAAAATAATAATGTATTACAACATATGTTTTATATTCTACATAAAGTTATAAATAAAAATAAAACAAAACAGAATAAAAAGAATAAAAATAAAAAGTTATAAAACAAACATAAGAATAATAATAAAAGTTAAAATAATATAAAAATAAAATTAAAAGAATAAAAAGAAGTAAAAAAAAAAGTATTTAAAACAATAAATTAAAAAAATAGAAACACTAAAGTAAATAAATAATATGAGTTAAAGCAGTAAAGCAGGAAATTAAAGCATAAACAGATAGTTAAAGCTAGTAAAAGCAGAGAGTTATAAAGCCTAGTAAGCAGATAGTTAAAGAGTTAAAACAGAGAGTTAAAGGCAGTTTAAAGCAGAGTAGTTAAAGTCAGTAAAAACAGTAAAAAACCAAAAAGCATACTTAATCCCCGTAGGTTGATTAGTAATAACAACCTTATTGATTTACTGACTTTACTTAGCTTTAAGTTAATTGTATTTAATAAATATATGAGTTAAAGCAGTTAAACACATGGTGAGTTATAAAACAGTAAAGGCAGTAAAGTAAAAACCAGTTAAAAGCAGAAAGTTAAAATTAGTATAAAGAGAAAGTTAAAGCAGTAAAAGCAGAAAGTTAAAGCAGTAATACAGAAAGTTAAAAGCAGTAAAAGCAGAAAGTTAAAGCAGTAAAACAAAGAGTTTAAAAGCAGTAAAACAGTATAAAACAAAAAGAACTAATCCCCCCCTTAGGTGTTAGGGAATAACACCTCTATTGATTTTCTGATTTTACTGCTTTAAAGTATGTAATGTTAATGTTTCTAATAAAATAAAATTTTACAATTTGTAGTAAAATAAAATAGATATATTTATATCAGACACTTGTTTTTCTTCTACATACAATTTTAAAAAATTTATAATTATAAAAGTATTAAAAAGAAAATAAATATTAAAAAATATGTTAAAAATATAATGTAGTTAAATATGTAGAGTAATTAAAATTACAGTTTTATGTTCACGAAAATGTTTTTTTAATAAAATGTTTAAGTATGAAATAAAAATGAAGACTCATAGTATATTTGAAAAGAAATTCTTTTGAAAGTTTAAGTATGAATAAAAAATGTAAATGACTCGATATATAATATTTTTCATTCCGCAGGAATATTGCGTATAATCGGGCGCACCGCGACGGCGCAGGTACGCGGAATATATTTCGCCGCGGGCGCTCGCGGCGGGCGGTACGCGGATGGTTGCCGGCCTGCGGCGCTCGCTCGCGGGCGGAACGCGGGCAGTGATTACGCAACCTCGGATGGGGTTCGTGGATCTTCACGCGGAGGGCGCATTTGCGTACGCCTGGTGAGGATAAGCTTATAAACAGGAAGCTCATTAATATTAAACTCTGTTCTAATGATAGGTAGATATGAGCCATCAAAGATATTTCATCAAAAGAGGAATCAGTCAATATAGACGTGTATCAAAAGAATGACTTCATCAAAGTAATGAGTCATCAAAGATGAACCTCAAAGATTGATATGCATCAAAGTTGATAGGGCATTAATGCTGAGCATCAAAGTTTGAAGGCATCAAAGTTTGAGGCAATCATAAGTTGAGGCACCCTCCCAAAGTTGAAGCATCAAAATTAATCGAGTGTGTGTGAGAGTGTAAGTGTAAGTGTATCTGTGTGATGGTGTGAATGTAAGTGTATGTTTAATGTAAGTGTCACTGTTAATGTAAGTGCCTATGGCAAGTGTAATGTATAAGTGTTACCTAGTGTTTTATAAGTTCATAGTGAATGTGTTATAAGTGTCATAGTGATATAATATATATATATATATATATATAATTATATTAATATAAATAATATATATATATATATTATAATAGTATATATATATATATATATATATTAATATATTAATATTAATATATTATATATAAATATAATATATATATATATATATATAGGTCACGTATAAGTGGCTAGAAAAATAATAACTCATAGTAGGAAGCATCCTAGCAACTGGTAAAAACACCATTCGATTCCTCATACCTTATAATCTAGGGGTAGATACCCATATTAGGGCTATTCAGTGCTCAGGGGAGGCTAGAAAAGGCTATAAAAAAGTAAAAGTGGCACTCAGTTGTCACTATGTTAGGCACTACTTGGCACTATGTGGCACTCACTTTGCACTCATTGGCACTCACTTTTGCAGCTCATTGGCATCTCACTTGCACTCACTTGGCTCACTTATCACCTGGTTACTCACACTGAACTCATTAGAATATCACTTAAGAACACTAATAAGAACATCCTAGCCTAGGCACTTTTCTTACGGTTGGTAATTGTGAATAGACATCATTCAAGCATTCAAGGTTAGCGTGGAAGATAAATAAATACCCATGGATTTAAGGTCAAGGTAGCAATAAGGCTGAAATATCATGTTACAAATCAATTAAGACATCAGAAGTTTATGTTATAGGTAGCACGGTTAGGCTAGGGAGAGGTTGATACCGCTAGTGTGTAAAGTGTGAGTGGAGCTCAAGTATGTGAAGGTAGTAGGTGTGAATAGGTGCATAGTGTAGAATAAAAGGCTAGGTTTATATGTAATTTTGTTATGGAATGTATAGGTTGAAGGTACTTGTTTGAGTGGAGGCTAGGTGTGTAATTATGGTGATAGCCTTAATGAGATCTAGAACTGGTATGGATGTAGTGTAATTTGTAGGATATGTGCAATGTGAGTTTATAGGCTAATTTACTTGTCACTATGAGCACTGTGTTGCATCTGAAGCATATGGTGGAAGATCTGGAGATTAATTAATGTTTATGGCTTTATGTTATGGAGAGCTAGGTGTGTAAGCTATAAGGTATGAATAATAATATTAAATAATAATACATAATAAATAATAATAATTATAATATAATAATAATATAATTAATATTAATAATAATTAATAATGATAGAAATAAGATAGGATAATAATAATAATATTTTGTAATTATTATTTATTATTATTATTGTATTATTATTATATATTATTATTTTATTATTATTATTATTTGTTGAGTTGATTATTATTATTATATTATTAAGTTACTTTTTTAATAAGAGTTTTCTCGGAAAAGACAAAGAAATGGGGGGGAAAATAGGGTGTGGAGGTGTTTGTTCAAGCGTATTGATGATCTTTTAATTGAAGTATAAGTGCCCTTTGGGATGAAAACTCTTGATGTTATTTAGTATGGAACAATAAAAAAATAAGGGAACTAGAAAGTGCAAAAGAGTAAAAAATTAGAATATAAATAAGAAAAGTCGTTGAGTATATAGTGAAAAAAAAATATAGGGTTATATATAAAAAATTAATGAATGTGTGCAAAATTGACCCAGGAAGACCAAAGGGTGTGGAGCCAGCAACAGAACGCCGAAAACATGTAGTGGTGGACATGTGACAAACTGTGCGAACTCAACCGTTGTATGTCGCAACCCTGCGTCGAAGGGTGCAAATATTGTAGGACTCGTAGAGCCCTGTAAAAAATAGGGGGCCAAAATAATAGAGGAGGTGGCCAAATAAAGGTAGGGTGCTCAGAATAAATAATGATGGGTAGTGTGCACTCGAAATTATATAGGTGGCTGAATATAATATTTATACGGTTATTATTGTGATTGTCTCGCTCAAATAAAATTAATGGATCCGTGGGGCCATAATATATAATTCTTAATGTGATTCCATCAATGAGTGAAGATCAGTTAATTATTATTTATTATAAGGATGTAGGTTGCGAATAATAAGGAAAGTCCCAAAAATGGAAAAGGTCTCACTCCAATAAAAGGTCTATAGATGCTCAAGTGTAAACATTTAAATTGTGGGCGCGGAAAAGGCAGCCCCTCACTCAAATAAAAGTTAAAGGTCAAAAAAATGGTGCAATAGGTAGTGTAAAAAGTTGCCAAAAAAATATATTCTGCTATTGCAGTAAATAGTCACTCTCATAAAAAGGTTATCGCTATTGATCACTCGGGTTCCGGAATCCCTGATTCCTTTACTATACTTAAGATAATATTAATAATAATAATTATAGTACCCTGTACGATAGCTATTATTATTATATAATTAATTATGTTTAATATTTATATTAATTTATTTTATATTTAATAATGATATTATTATTAAAATAATTATTATTAATTATTATATTATTAATTATTATATTATTATTATATTTAATTTTATTAATTATATTTATTAATTATTATTTTTAATATATATTTATATTAATATATTATATATAATTTATAAATATTAATTATTTATAATATTATTTTTATTATATTATATTAATTTAATTTAATTATAATATAATTAATTAATATATTATATTATTTATTTCTTATTACATTATATATTATATTATTTAGTATTAAACTCTGCCTACCCAAGGATATCCATCCATTACACCCCTAGATATATATATATATATAATATATATATATATATAAATAATAAAATATATATTAATATAATAAAATATATATTATTATATAATTAGGTTATCTCATAAGAACATATTACACTATAAGTAATTTATTGTATATATTTAATATATAGTATAATATATATTATATATATATATATATATATATATATATTATATATATATATTATATATATATATATTATATATATATTATATATATATATATAATATATAATAATATTTATATATGTATATATATATATATATATAATTATATATATATTATATATATATATTATATTATATATATTATATATATATATGATATATTATATATATATATATCATTTAAAGTGTACAATACTTCCTTGACATTAACTCATAAAATTGCCTTTTTTCAACAATTTATTTAATTTTATTATATTATTATTATTATTATTATCTATTTATTATTATTATTATTATTATTATTATTATTATTTTATTATTATTATTATATTATGAAAATAGTTATAAGTCCTTAATTTTTATGACGTCATGGCAATTAAGGGTTATGTTTAAATCTTGCTATGGAATTCACTATATTTGTATCGAGAACAAAAAGAGAATGATTAATGTATATTAAAGTTTTGAAAGGACTTGTCGTAATTTTGGCTTATGATGATGTCATTGTTTAATTTTATGTAACATGTAAAATTAGTTACTGTTGATCTATTTTTTGGACCTATTTTCCACTAATGGAATCATTTAATGACCATGACGGAAAATATACTAGATTAAAATATTAATATAGAGATTAAAACGAATAATTATACTATTATAACATATTTACATATAAACTCTAAGTATAAAAATATTACTATATAAAATATAGCCCTAAAAATATTACTATTAAAAATATGCTTATTAAAATATACTATATAAAATGCTACTAATAAAATATTACTATCATAAAGTTACACCATATAAAATATGCTTATTCTAAAACTATACAATATAAAATAAACTATGTAAAACTTGACTATTTGATAGTAACCACATTAAAAAGATACTATATAAAAATATACTATAAAAATATACATATGAAATATACTATATATATAAAATATATTATATACAATATACTATAAAAATATACTATAAAAAATATTACTATAAAAATATTTACTGTATAAAATACATAAAAATAAACTTATAAAAACAAACTATATAAACTATATATCATGTATATATATATTAATAATAACTATATTTAATATATTAAAATCATATGATTACTATACAAAATATACTATGTTAAAAATACACATATATTAATTATAATATTTATATTACCTTAATCATCGTTGAGATAGAAAAGACACTTTAACACTGAGCTTAGTGGAGCTGGAGAAGCGCGGTAAGTTATATCTCACGGTAATCTACACTGGTATAATTAACGCTCTACCACTATCCTGTATATAAATATAATATATATATATATACATACAGTATCGTACACAATACATAATAATGATTCTGTATAAAATAATCAATCACTATAATATATATAAATCTATATGACTTATATTTATATTAAAAACACTAGTTATATTCAGACCATAATAACTGACTTCACTATGGCTTAATGTATGAATAATAACATCTAAATAGCATTACTAACGTCGCTTAATGCAACCCGAACATACACTTATAAGTGACCCAACGTAAGATATATCAAGATGACAATACACCTACCCGACATTACTAGACGCTCGGATGAAGCAGCGGACCAGCAACCGCAACTCACCAACCTACACCTCAGAGATACCAAAAAACCTCACTTAGAGAGTAATCGATCACAAAGTACTAATGCAAATCAAAGACCTATAAATATTAATACGTCATAAAATATAAATATACAACAGGCATGACAGCGCATATACATATTAACATATAACACCTAAAAGCGTATGCCACTCCAATGCTATACTACAGTACCTATAACACGCGAGAAAACACACTCAGATCACATGTATCGAAAACAAGACTCACAACGTAAGACTGTAACTACACTATCAAGCTCACATGAATAGCAGTTCTCACACAGTAGCGATCACATACCTCTCTCAGCACACACTCTTCAACCTCATCTCGAAAATACAAACAGATATATACGACGAATCTACACTCTCAACATACTATACCCAGTAATCGTCTAGTCAGAGAGCAAAAGATCACGGCACAAAAGACAGCACAGATAATTCTCGGGAAACTATCACATGAGCGTCAAATCCTCACTGAATTCTACTATGAAAATACCTCTCACGTGTAAGATATCCTACGAGACTTTATCATATATCTAGTGAGGACCACGAGAATGATACTCTCCAGATACAAGTTGTCCTCGGACGAAGTACACACCACACTCACACCGGACCCCAAACATATAATGAGACACCCGAGAAGATAGCGACATACCTCCGGAAGAGTCTATACGACATGCTCATATCAGACTATGCACCTAACACTCACCCGCGCAGATACCCGAACTCTCGATCAATCTCTAAACACCAAACTAGAGGCACTCGTACTATTATATCTCATACAATATGATATAAACCCTAATAAACCACTAGTCGAGTCACCACTCTTCACTGCATCCACATCTACTCACCATAATGGATCACCAACTTACATGAAGATGAGTAGATAGGTGGGTTGCACATCGACTATCCGAGCATTACATAGCGTCACTGCTATGCCCCCGTCAACTAGTCCGCACCTGGACGGGCGCCAACTCCCACAACGACGCAAAGTGTAAGACAAACTAAAACAACTCCCCTCACAACAGACACACCAAGAGCTCTCACGTCAAACCGTAAGCACTCGTAATCAGCCACAACTACGCCGGCAGCCCGGAACATAATAGTAATCTCATAGAGTCACACCCAAGCATCCTACACACCACGTCAGTCCTACAACCCTAGATATGCCAATAAAACAGTAACCATCTACGAAGAAAACTAACAGAACACTAAATATATAATATAATAATATGATACCAGTTAGTAACTAGTAAACATACCACCCAAAGATAGAGTCAAATACGCTAATATAGTCGACATGCATTGAAGGACATGCACTCAAGCTCTGAACTATACACCACCTAATCACACCGCCACACACATCACCTGCGCCACAGAAGGAGAACCGAATCAGAGCTGAGGAGAGACCACCAAACACCTATCAAGACTCTCGCACTCCACGCTCCGCGCTCCAGCCAGTGGAGAGCACCACACGAACAGAGAGTACACACACCGTGCTATGAAAGACACGAGACTGAACAACTCACAGAGAACTGACTTCACACTCAACTGACGAGAACTTCTGCCGCAGGCCCCTTGTCACCAACTTAAGCAAACCAAAACACCAGCACCGATCCACAATCACTAGTCGTCAGCCGTACAACCTATATAATATATAAGATAAATACCCGACTATAAAATTAGATAGTAATTGCAAGAATCAAGACTAACGCGACAAACACGGCCATGAAAGACACGCGCCTTAGGTGATGATCTGTATGAGTGGTTTTATGAGATAGTCTGATGTGAGTTGATAAGTAAGTAAAAGTTATGATAGGTTGTTGACTCTAATAATGAGAGCTATAGTTCTTAGGTGATGATGTGAGAGTTGTCTTGAAGATTGGTTGTGAAGGTAAGTTATATTCTGTAGAGTGCGTTTGTGAAGAGTAGTTTGAGGTGGATTGTGGAAGTAGATCTGATGGTGGTTGTGAGTGAAGTATGATACTGAGGTAGATTGGAGAAGGTAGTATACTGATCAGATTCCTTTTTCGAATTTTTTGGGCTGATACCTTGGATGGGGTATTCACCTAGAATAAACGGTTTATCATTCATTGAATAAATGAGATGAATGATATATATCATCTTCTGAATAAAAGGAAGGTATTCCTACCTTATATGAATAAATGAGTATAAATAAGAATAATATCTTCTTTGTTAATAGGGAAGGATAATATACCTTACGTTATGATAATATAGGAAAATGAGTGTTCTTACTTGAATAAGGAAGAATAAGTTATAATGTACTTATTAGATAATAAGAATATTATGGATATAATACTCTATTTTGAGTAGCAGGGAATGTATCTTTTCTTGAATTAGGATATAATGAGCATTCTTATCCATTGAATAAGAAAAATTGTGTCCTCTCTTGGTAAAAGGTAAAAGTATAATCTTTAATATTTGTAATAAGAGAATGGTATGAGGTAAATGAATGCACTATATTAAAAAATTGATTATTATTTATTGATAAACATCGTGCGAAACTAGTAATCATGTGCACCAGAAGGCCTTTTACTGAGCTTACAATACAAGCACGGCGTATCAGATTCGAAATCGGTGAACTTCGGATCATTTCAACTAACTATAACGTCGATATTTCGAAAGAAGATTAAGGTCCAATCGGAGAGTTAGAGTTTGAAAGTTGCGATAATAAATAAGTAATTTAGCATTTCGGATAATAACTTGGTAATCGCCTGAATATGATTTACTAATAGTTATGAGCATTCCAAATCCATAATCTTAAGCTTGAAGTAATTTGCCAATATTCAGAATGGGATTCCCAATTATCATGAATTTTAATTCTCTAAAAATAGTAATTAGAGGTTGGATACTAAAAGCAGAAACAGTAAAATTAATAGTAGAAAATATACGTATACTGAATTCAGTAAGAGATTAACCTTCACTTCTGGATACCTATGCGATATATGAGCAAGATAATAGTTTAAGTAATTATGTTACTTCACTGTCTATAGTATCTGATAGGTAAGCTGCAAGTAAATGATCAACATCAACTCTCCTTCGGACCTGTAATGAACTCACCCTGATAAACCATAAAGCAATTGCAACACAATACTCAGAGATTACAATACTCACGCAGGTTAGCGAATCATGACTTAAACTCTGTGGAACCGCCGACTCAATATGAATATATGTATAACGGCAGTAATGAATACTGAGACCGCATTAATTAAATAATAAAAATTCAACATATAAATACATAGAAGTATAACTATCTGCTTCAGGTAAATGAAATATAGACAATAATTAAATAGGCAGTATAATACCTAACTCAGGATTGTTTATATTTCTTTATAATTAAAACATTTAGCTTTTAGTTGAAAGACAATGCTTTCTCATGAAATGAATTCCAAGGAAATAAAACTATGTCTTGGATAATATTTAGAAAGCATGAAAAGTATAGTTTGATACTGCAAATTTCCACGGAAACGACTGAGCATAAATAATAATGAGACCATGACTTGTGATATATTATGCAGGTAGATTGTATTTTTATTTTATTAAGAAGCTGTATTTTAATATAAAAATATGGCAGGCATTAGCATATTGTTACCAGATAGGGATATACAGTAATTAAGAATTATTTAATTATTTAGTGATTTTCGGGTCCACAATTTGATGGCTGGGAAACGATATATCTACTTATATATTGCCTACATTGGCTGGAGTGGCCAATGTAGACATTACAAAATTCTTACTATCTGGTCAATGTGGACTACCTAAAAATTATTGAAAGTAAAGTATATTAATGAAGTTAATATGATTGAGAATAAATTTTACACAACTAACCCAAATTACTAAAGGAAGCAACTTATAAGGCATTGGATAAGTTATAACTATTTAATGACATTAAAATTACATATTTAGTTATCAGGAAATACATCAGTTTCCATCTATCAGGCTACAAATGATATATTATGAAATAGAAACAGATAAACTAGTAGACAAAAAATATAAATGATTAAAAATAATAAATTATTTAACTATGTAACAGAGAATTAAATTAATATGTTCATTTTAATATTCGTTTTATTGCATGTCTACTAATTAAAATATGGTAGTTGATAAATTATAAGCAATGTTACAAAAAACACAAGTAATAGTTGAATATATTAGATATACTTATTGATTTATTTAGTATAGGTACTTACAAAGTTAATAGTATATTAGTATACTATTACTTTATTCAACTATTTCGAAATTTAAATTCACTCTCCTTATGGAAGATAATAATTATCGATATTGCACTTGAAATGTCTT
>JABUQX010075147.1:0-27500 GCA_015478945.1 Trachelipus rathkii | reverse complement strand
AGTTGATTTGTCATGCGTTTGCGAAGTCCATGAGTCTTTCCAATATAAGAGGCTATTGCAGTGTAGGCAAGGGATCTTGAAGATGTATTTGGGAAGTAGAGGTTATGACTGCTGTGTGAGGTATTGAGAATGTTTACTTAACGGGAGGTATTGCGAGGAGGTAGATATGAATGGTGTTAGGTAAGCGAGGGAGGGGATTTTTTAACAGAGTTATGTTTTTGTGTAGGTAAGGAGATAAGATTTAAAGGCGTTAGTAGTAGGAGGGCCATATTGGAGCACGAAAAACCCACCCAAAAAACCCGAAAAACCCACCCAGCGAAAAACCCACCTTACCTTTTTACCTGCCCTTGACCTTTTTTTGACTTGACCCTTTTTTGGCCGTTGACCTTTTTTGGCCCAAATGTTTTTACCTGCCCTTTCTTGACCTTTTTTCGACCCAACCCTTTGGTCTTCCATGGGTCATTATTTGGCCCACGGTCATTTTTTGAGAATCCCCTAATTTTTTGAGAACCTTAATTTTTTGAGAACCCTAATTTTTTGAGAACCCTAATTTTTTGAGACCCTAATTTTTTTGAGAACCCTATTTTTTTGGCAACCCCTAATTTTTTAGTTAACCCCAATTTTTTCAGGCAACCCTGATTTTTGGCACACCCTTGAGAAGGGTTGCGCAACGGTTGCGGCAGCAACCCGTTTTGTACGTTATAGTTACCCCCCTATTTTTAAGCGCCCCTAATTTTTTTCGACCGTTGGCAATTTTTGCCCACGGTTAAAATTTTTTATTGGCTAACCTTTAGGGGCTTTAGCCCTTGTTGATGACTGTTACTTGTCTCTGGCCATGCATATTTCGACCAACCTTTGTCGCTTCGCATGGGTCATTTTGGCCCACGGTAATTTTAGGCCTTGCCTTTGGGTTTCCATGGGTCAATTTTGAGCCCCGGTAATTTTAGGGCTACCCTTTGGTGATTTCCATGGGTCAAATTTCGGCCCACGGGCAAATTTTGGGTACCTTTCGGTCTTCCAGATGGGTCACTTTTTTGCCACAGGACTAAATTTCTCGCCACACCCTATCTGCGTCTATCCATGGGTCCATTTTTGCCACGGTAATTTCATCCAACCCTTTGATTTATTGCCATGGAGCTCAATTTTTGCCCCACAGGTATTTATGTGTCTCATTTAGGGGGCTTAGCCCTACGTTATTCTGATGTCATCTCTACTTAGTTGACCATGAAAATATTTCGTTCCTCTAACCTTCGCCTTACTACATGGGTCATTTTGGCCCACCGGTAATTTTTTTTGGGCTTCTTTAGGGAGCTATTAGCCACTATTTTTATGTCTTTACCTGGTTTGACCATGATATTTCAGGCTTGACCCTGCTATACCACTGGGTCAAATTTGACCCACAGTTTTTTTTGGTCCTTCCTTTAGGGACTTAAGCCCTTTTTTGATGTCTTAACATATGTTTGACCATGATATTTCAGCTTAACCTTTGCATAATGCCATGGTGTCAACATTCTTGACCCACGCTAAGCTGGATGGCTTTGATGAGTTCCCAATCACGCGTAGACGTAGCCTAGTGATGTTTCTATTAGTGTTGTCTATGAGTATTAATGAGTGCTAGGTGAGTGCCAGATCGGCAGTAGGGCCCAGTGCCATGTTAGTGCCTTATTAATGAGTGCCAGTTTAAGGTGTCATTAGCAGTCGTTTACTAAAATGAGAGGATTAAAAGTTTGATTCTAAATTGCTGTCAAAAGTGTAGATTGCCCTTCTCATTTTTAGGTGCCAACTGAGGATAGTTAAGAGGAGTGCGGCACTTTATACTCAAAGACCTTTTTATATAAACCTTAATGGGGAGTGCCTCCTGAACATGGACCATCAGGTAATAATTGGGTAGGGTGGTCTGATTTTAACCTCTACCTAGAGTAAGTAAGATTGTCTATGAGGGATTCGATTGGTATGTTATAATGATTACAAGTTGACAATTAGAGAGACTGACTATAATAATTTCTACATGAGTTAGTCTATTTGTCTTGGATCACTCATATACACTTATACACTACGCGCTATTTCTCACAATTCGCGCACTAAGACACATATACACACTATGACACTGGTACATATAATACCCATTTTAATATACACATTCACTCTTCACCCTCCACACACAGAACCATACAGTTACACTCACACACATCGGAATTTTGAATTTCCCCGCAACTTTGATTGCCTAAAGGCTTTGAATGCCTCAACATGTATTCAAAGAATTTCGTTTCCAAAGAATTGACTTACGAGGGTTCATAATCATTTTTTACTATCGCTCTCGCTACGGACAAGATTTTATTAAAAAACATTAAGTGATACTTATGTTATATATACTACTAAAGGGCAAGTAAAGCGCCTAAGGGGTTGAAAAACAATTTAACGTAGAGGTGTATACATTACACCTAACACCTAGTTGTTGGATCTTAGATAGTGCCTTCCTTTTGTATTTTTTATTTTGGTTTATTCTCTGGCTTAGATAATTTCTTTTCTGGCTTTACTGCTTTAACTGAGTAGTTTGGTTTACTGCATTTTTTAAACTTTCTGGCAAGTGTTTACTGCTTTATAGCTCGATTTGTTTTTGTACTGCTTTTATAAACTCTCCTCTTGCTGGTTACCTCTGTGTGCTTTTCATCATTCGTTAGTTCTTCGTTACTATTCCTTGAAATGTTTATAAACTCATTTTAATTCATTTCTATACGTAAACGTTTCTAACTTATATAATTATTAATTCATACTTTATAACACTATTTATGTTTCTTATATCTTCATTCTGTGATTTGTTGTTAATACTTTAATTGTTTAGTTTCGTGTTTTATAGCCATTGTCATTCTTTTATCCTTCGAATAAAAAAATCAACATTTGGAGCAGAAATCCTAATATAGTAAAATATTTCAGATTTAATCAGTTGCACATATGGATATTTCACGGAGTAAAACTCAATTAATTTGTACTTTTACTTCATATCATTATATTATGCGGCGTTATAAGCACGCTAAACAATAGAGAGATGTGATTTATTAGAATCTTCCTCACTATCTTTAGTTTCTACTACCTTCATTTAGTCTTTATCTACCTTGTCTTCTTTACTTTTCCTTTAGTCTTTTTTTCAACTGCTTACTCACTTATCGTTCAAAGTTACTGCCTCGAGTATAACTCTTCCTGTCATGAATTTACTATGTCTCGTTATTCGAATGTTTATTTATTTATTTCTTAGCTAGCAGCTGGACTTGTCTCCTGAATCTGGACTCATTATTTCCTCATTTTGATATAATTGGTGTTAACCTATTATGGTTTTCTCTATTGTATTTTTTATTCAATATTTTGAAGAGGTACAAATTCCTTTTAATAATTTTTTTGTAATATATATATAATTATTTTTATCATTATTGTATTTGTTATGATTATAATAGAATTTTTTTGATTTTGTTTTCTTTTGTGATTTTGTAAAGCCGGAAAAATAACAGAGTATGTCGAGCTAGACCGTTTATTAATCTCAACATTTACTATATATTTTAAAATAATCTACTTTGTACGAAATTGTAGACTTAAATCGTGGAAATTAACACCTTATACCCATAACGCGCTCTCGCTAAATCAATAAACGGCTCGCTCCAACATTCTTAGCAACAGGAGGTGATTAAGGGGATATAGTATGCTTCTGTTTTACTGCTTTATCTGCTTTTAAGTCTCATGTTATATAACTGCTCTTATTTTTTTACCGACGGGACCTCTCATATGTCTATTACTGCTTTGTTAACTTACGTATAATATTTTGTTGATTATATCACTTCACAATTTTACATAGCTTAAAGCAGAAAGCAGTAATTATCTTTTAGAGTGTGAAACTACCTAAACACATTTATTGAGGGGTTTCTGTATGCTTGTGTTGTAATATTACTTGCTTATAACTGATTTCTATAAAACTCATGTATTTTACTCGCTTTAACTTTTTCTGTTCTCTTTTACTGCATTGGATAATTTCTTCATCTGACTTTTACGTCTTGCTATTATTTAACTTTTTACTGCTTCTCACACTGTTATTGAGGCCTTTAAGGAGTTCATTGCTTTTTTCCCGTAATATTACTCAAATATATTTATTTTTAAATTATGTGTTTCACATCATTATATTGTTTTAAATACTTTTTATTTAGTTTGTATTTATTCTCTTTATTATCTGTATGTATTTATCATATTTTTATTATTTTGTATTTTTTATTATTTGTCATTATATTAGTTGTTATTTACTTCTGCTAATGCTTTGTTTATATTACTTAGATAATTCACTAGACAGCACCCACACCACACACACACACAACACACACACACACACAGCACACACACACACACCACACACACACAACCACGTCAACACACACAATTAACACGATATTCCGGCTTTAATTTCTCAAGCACGCATACACTGAATTCACCTATACCACCATATTCACTTATGACACTCTATAAACACTTACAGTTGCACTAATGATCACCTTATACCAAGAATTTACCCATAGACAACTTAAGTTTTACACTGTATACCAGACTGTTGAGATCCACACGATCTACTTCACTATGAATACTGTATTTATACCCACATTCACGTATGGACACTTACATATTGGTCATAGTGACATCTTAGATTTACTGTTACTTCACACTCACACACCAGATTTACTAACACTGCACAGATTTCTTTACACGTCACCAGAACTTCTACTACACTCACACACAGATTTACTTAACACACACAGAAATATTACTCAGAAGCAGCATGCACATCAGAAATTTACACACACACACGACACAGCACAACACGACCACACACACACACACATCACACACCAACATTTGCAAACGCAACACTCCAGCTAGCTTACACACTTATACATTTTTGTTTCGAATTATAGAGTTAATTAAAATGATTCTTACTTATGTTTTTCTACTTGTAAAGAGTTTCTAGGAACAGACAGGCTGACGATTATATATTAGCTCATTACAACATCATCTTAACTTAAAACTACTTTATCAAAGTTTGAAATTGAAATATTTTGTGTCATTTTTACTCTAAACATTTTCGTTTATCATATCCATTCCTAATATAATTTTCACTGCCCTTAATACATCCTTTTGGTGTAGTGTATATAATTTTACTAAATTACATACATTAATGTATTTATAAAATAACTTTTTACTAAAAATATTATATGAAATTTTATTTAAAGACATAATTTTGTAAGCGTACTCTTAAAGCGCCATAAAGTCCGGTAGAACTCAAAAGCTAAATTGGTCAATCCCCCACCTTGCAGACCACCTGCGCTTTCACAGCATACGATCCGTGGTAAGCAGACTATATGACCTTGCAGTTATATGTTATCTGTTGAAGCTTCCTTACTGGGCATCAATTAATTACATTACAATAAACGTTGAGCCATAGATAAAAGAGATAGAAGTCTTATAAAATCATAAGACAGAAATGGAGTTTCCTTACGCTGCTAACAATCAACATATGTGTATTTTGTGAGTATAGAGGGATACTATTCGTCAAATTTTTGTGTTATTTAAAAAGGGTAAAGCAAATATCATCTTCAATTTTTAATATTATTTTCCATTCGCGATGTTACTAAATTAATCATCTCAAAGTTTTTAATATAATAACTATCGCGGGCGTTTTGCAGGTATTAATTATTATATATAATATTACTCAATCTTCATGTGACATGACAACTTATAACCAATATCGAGAAAAAACAGAGGCTAACCAGCACCCGTATACAGATAACGACAGTTAAATGATTTTACCTTTTTACTTTCAGTTTTTGGTCCAACGGTCACAAACTTTTGTAGTTATTCATTCCATTTTTGTAACAGATAGAGGAAATAAATTTTTTCCAGGTCAAAATACATTTCAAACTGACCTTTTTCTGTTAAAATGTGGGTGTGGCTCAAGTAACCCTCTACTGTTAGCCTGAAATTTAGGCCTAAGATTTAGGATAAGCCTTTTTGGTTACGCATTGGGGTACCTAGATGATTAATCCTTTTTAATACCAGTGTCAAAGGTCTATGTTCACCGATTAGACAACGAATCAAATTATTCATTATTAATTTTTAGTGAAATCTACGTTTTTCCAGCCTGGAAACTTTGCTTAGGATCGGGCTAAGATTTTTCGATTTGGGAAGCATGTTTACAAAAAGGATGAATATAGTTTCATCTGGTGTACTTGTGATTGTCGGTGGAGAAGGTAATCCTTATCTCTATATGACCTCCGTATGTGATTGGTCGAGAACATTTTACTAAAAATGGCAAATTAAACTTTGTTTCTTAAACCTTGGTTATTTGAGCAGATGTGTGTTTTATTATCTATTATTAGACCCTAAACCTCGTCGCAGTTTTAAAAGTATCAATAGTGTCAACTTTTTGAAGCTGTTAAGCAGAAGGTGCTTTTCAAGTTATCCGTGATTTTGTATTTTTTTAAAAGTGTTTTTTAATTTTTTTTTACTGTTTATATTCATATTTAAAATAATAAATACTTAGAAAATAGTAATATTTAAAGGGAATTAAATATATTAAATGTATTTACTAGTATATTCATATTAAATATAAATATCACCTGGAATTTCAAAAAGTGGGAAGTCTAGGACCTACAAGTGGCATCTAGGGTTGAGCCCTAGGCTCGCTAATAGCAGGAGCCAATCTCTCCCACCCGTGGTTGCGTTCCACTGCCGACGTCCCGCCCCCCGGCTGTCGCACGCCCGCTAAGAGTTCGACCAACTATTTCCGCGTTCCCGGCGTCTCGAACACGCGTTGCTCTCGCTCTCGTCTCAGGTTCGTCTCAAATATTTCGCGTAATCACGTAAACCTCCCGCGTGTGCGACTCCTCGACTCTTCGTAAGGTCGTGACGGAATTTGGCTTCCTGTCAAAACATATTTCTCTCGCCGCATCTTGTATATTGTTGCGTACACAGCGGACACATACACACCACACTACGACAGCGATATCACAGGACACACCACACACCACAACACTGACGACGCCACACAACCATACTTACACTTTTTACACATCTCACGCTAACAATTTTACTCAACTTCATTTTAGTCTTTTCTTATCTCTGACTTTTGTGTGCTATTACTTCAGGTGCCTTAATTGTTTAATTACTGTACAGTTTACGAGACAAGTCGCTGGACCTACAGCAACACAACACACGCAATCATCTTACCACACACATACACACACCACTTTCACATTTCGCACACTCACTTCCACATTTTTATAGCGTATGAGTTCTATTATGAACATTTAATTTAACTACATTCATAGATAGTACTTAGTGTTAAGTTTACTTCATGCCATTTCTATTGATTGTCGAGGATTAGTTATGTTTTAGAGAAATTTCCCACCAATGCATCTCACACACGCAAACCACACACACACATCACACAAGCTACTACTTATATCACACTCACTCTCCGTTTTATAAGTTGTTATAAACAAGGTCTTGTATGATAATTTATACATTAGTGTTTATCAAGATTTGACTATCTCATTCGGTTCTTTCCGCAATTTTACGTATATTGCATCTCATGTGCTCAGATTACTTTCACAGTACAACAACCCACACACCCAGCACAACTATTCTATTACATCAGACTTACTCTTTCATCGAACACCTTCAGCTTTTACATCACTTATGTAAGTATCTCTGAAACCTATGAATTTATTAAAACACTTTAAAATTTCTTTATAAAGCTATTTATTTAGTCTCTCATTTTATTCATGCGCCTAATTGGTTGTGTATTATGTATTTATGCGAAATTCATTCCAACCATGCACAACCACTCGCAGCCCACACACACCCGCACCAACACACACACAATTCAAGTTACTCTACCTCACGAATGTGTACGCACCCACCATAATCCACTCTGATCTATTGTTGATCCCTCAAATACTCTAATGATTTGCTTCCTAGTCTTTTTAAGTTATACACATCAACTTGATTCGAGGGTGTGTCTCAGTTTTAGAAATGCACACTCTTACTTCTTTTGTAGTGAGGTGTCATTCGACAGTTTGGTGCAAGTGCTCTCACCCTCTAAAGCAAGGTTTTGTAATCGAAACTTTCGTAAATTATCTGGGTGTGGGTCATTTGAGCCGATATCTCGTGACACGGTCAACTCCTTGATTATCATACGCCATTACTACGCATTGGTTGATATTGACTTTCTCAGACCTAATTGATTAAAACATGTTGCACTCAACGTATATAATAAAACATGAGACTTTTGAATTACGGACACTCAGCATTTCGGAGTCGGCGCTTTAAATCTAATAGTTCGCATGTCTAGATGATTAATGGGATAAGCTTCTACCAGATCTCTTTATGATCATATGGTACTGATTAGTATTCAGTTGATTTCTTGCATCACTAAGCAGTATGACCGAATTTAGAACCCATAGACACTATTGGAAATTATGCGATTTAAAGTTCCGGATACACACCGATATTTTTCAGGCTAACTAGCGAACTCTACTCCTCAAATCTTCTTTAGCTGGTCTTATACAATGTTCTCACAAGTCACACACTATCGAAGCCCGTCTACAGTATCCCGCTCCAAAACCTTTTATCACAATTAATTCATCACTGTCCACCCGCACACAGAACAAATGTACCTTACTTATACTAGTCCTCCCAAATGTAATTTGGGAGTTTTATATATACTATATATATGACTGAAATTATGTTTATGATAAAATTATCTCTTTTTTTTACTTACTTTTTTTATAAACATATTTGTGAGGGTAAAATATATTACGATATATAAGAAATTATCTCACTTTATACTTGTTCAATATTTCGGATTACGCCAGGCGACTCGCGACGACTAGATTGCGACAGACTGCGCGGGTTGGGACACGACGGCTCAGGAGGTTTTTTACTCGCTTACCGACAGAAGAATTTTTATCTTTGGGTTGCGCCAGGCATGGGCTGCACCGACTGGGCGTGACTGCCGGAACGCATCGTTCAATAGGGCGAAAATATCTGTTGCCTCAGTTCCAAGAGAGTCAGACATCGCAAGAGCGAGGCATTGGGGTGGAACGCCGGCGGCGGGCGCACCTCATTTTGCTGGGAACTACGGAAAGTCACGGTGCCGTGATATTTTATGAGCTTGCCTATATAGCGAGGATGGGAGACTTCTATTAGACTGCGCCCCCATTTTTTTTGCGGGGGGTGATTAGTTACGTATGAGTATTCGAATATGTGAGATTGAGGTAAATTACATTTGTCATATCATTTATCATGTGTTAAATTAATACGTGTATATGTGTGCATCGAGATATGTTAATTAGCGAATGGTGTTTCATTCATAATTCTCTCCATGACTTATTTCCAGGCGTGCTTTTTTACTCTATGTTATATTTAATAGCACACTATTCTCATTTACAATAGTTCAGACTTGACTCTAGCGGATGTCAACGCTCTCAAGCGCTCAGACGTGTTGATACGTTCATGACTATTGTAATGTCTTTAAATATGAAGTTTGTGTTCTTAATAGGAGATATAAACACACGACACATCCTGCTTTTCACACTACGAAGTTTACTGATCTAGTACTCAACAGTCATATGTTTTACATGATAGATCAGACTAAAATCTAATTTCTCGAACCAATCCATCATAACGATAGGTTCAAGAAAAGATACTGGATCGGATTGAGGTGTGCCGGTTAAACCGAATCTTCAAACAATTTGAGGTAAAGCAAAAGATTTTCTTCTATCTTATACCATGCCTCTCGCGCTCTATACTCCCTGTATTCAGGGATGTTGCGCAGTCGCTTTATGGAAGCTGCACTACGAGAAACTTTATCTAGAATTGACAAGTGACTATAGCAGAGGCAGCGACCAGATATTGCCCAAGAAATATCCACTATTGCATCGGCTCAACATGGAGATGTAATGTAGGGATAGATTAAAAACTGTCGCCCGTTTCATTCAAAAACGGAAAGCACGCATTTCTAGGTGCTATATCCGTGTAATGAACTCGGTTCTGTGAAATTGGAAGACCGGGACTTCCTGGCCTTATCTCATCACCTTCTCCTCTCGGTATAGGTTCGAGGCCTCATTTAATTGTAGTGCACTGGCGCATTAGCTAACGTCAGTTTTATGTGACATCAAGGCAATTTTACAGAATAAAAAAAGGATCAATGTTTGTGGGGCAAATATATATTATTTGTCCTGGAATTAGTGCTTAGAAATCGCTCCTCTCCGCGTAATTACTAAAATTTTGGTATGGGGTTATTTAATTGTAGATCTATATAGATTAGTGATATCTTTTTAAATATTTATTACTCATTATAATTCCTACAGATGAGTTTAAGACCTATGTTTTTTCCTGTACAGAAGGACCTATCTATCTCTAGTAATTTTCTGTGGTGTTTTACGCGTGTATGTATATGTTTGATGATTATTTATGGGGTAGTTGTTTTGTTTTTTCTCTTTGTAGAATTGAGATTTGTCATGTTTAATGTACATATAGATCCTTAGGTGAATTAAATATAAAATCATGTTATCAAGTAATACGAATTAGATATTAAAAAAAATCTTTGATAATTATATATTTAGTTGAGACATGCTGAACGAATTAATTAGTGATGGAAATTCTTTGACAAACTTGTGATAATTGATAGAAATGCATGTTATTTATTAAGATAAAAACTATGTAGAAATGATTTTAATAAAAAAATGCGGGGCTTATTGTTTTATGTTGCTGTTAGGTCAAGCGCAAGGAACTCTATTTTGTTATTGGTGATCTTTTATTTATGATTAATTACATGTGGCTAAACGATGATGTAAAGCACCCTGTAGTCAAAAGACAAAACGCAGGCATAGCTTTGAGTGATAGAGGGGTGCTGGGGGATGACATACTGATTTATCTAGTATTTTATTGCAAACCTTAATAATTCTCAAACAAGGTACCTACGCAATAAAATATACTGTTTACCTATATAATAAAAATAATATACACCTACAAAATTCTTAGCTAAAACCAAAGATTTTCTCATCTATCTACAACAATTTGTCGACGTGTACTAGCGCCTATAAATTCTTATTAAGTAACACAGCAACAGAGCTAAAATTCAACTAGAGCTTAATAATAAAATTTTTCATTCGTTCTCAAAAAAAGATTTTAAATCGCGAAGTTAGATATATATTCATTTAAGCGTCATTAAGGACACCTCTGTTATAATTCTCTCAGGTCCATAAGTCCGGTGATTGTTAATTGAATTGCCATGTGTCCAAGTTTAAAAACTTATGAAAACTGTCACTGATAACAAATAAACGACCTCCTTACTCGACAAACTCCATCTAGGGAACAGTACTTGGCTAAACACAATTTGAAACACACAGCTTGTGTAAAATTTAAATAAACATAATTAAAATGTTTTAATGGGGATTATACCCGTCTTTGTATAATGTGTACAGTGGTTTTGTGCCGTGATTTAGTGTGTGTGTAGTCGTGTATGTGATAGATTGTGTGTAGTGTCGTGTGTTAGTGTGTGCTGGAAGGCGAATAGGTGTGTGTGAATGTAAAGTGTGTTGGTCTTTGCGAAGGGTGCTCGCGGTTTTTTGCAAAGTATAAATTTATGTGATGTTCAGTACTTGCTCGGCTTGTATTTTCTCCTGAATTGGATTGTATTTTTTTAGCGTAAATCTGTGTGAGTTGTAATGTAATATCTGTGTGTCAGTGCTGACGTTATAACTGCTGATGTGTGTTTATGTAAGTGCTTGTAATGTATTTAGTTGACTCTGCAATGGACCTCTTAATAGTGTGAGGGTAGATCTGATGTAAAGATGAATAGATAGTGTTATATATACGTATACAATTATCTCTTTGGATTAATAGTAGTTTGTGATGACCACATGTGAAACTAATAGTAAAGTATTATGATAATGATTGTGGTAGAAGTTTTACAAAGAGTTATGGTTTCGTTTATAGAAAACGGGCAATGGAAGGATTTTAACATAAATAATGTTTTTGCTCATAGATGTTGAAGTGATATCGGATGTATAAGTGTAGTTGTATGTTGCTGTGTGATGTTTGTGTGTTCTGATGTGTGTTGTGTGTGGGTTGTGTCGTGTTCGTGGTTGTGTGTGTGTGTGTGTGTGTGATTGTGGGTGTGTGTGAGTGTAAGTGTTGGTGTACTTCTTTTTTTTTAGATTTTTATTTCAAGCCACAGATAAAGTTTAGCCGTAATATTTCTGAAAGCTTGGCAGTATATCAATTGATATCAGTAAGATAAGCAATCGTTTCAAGCTTCAAATGTATCGCGTAAAAACTCCTTTAGCCACATTTTCCTAAAAGATATCTGAATTAAATATCAATATCAAAGAAAGTTATAACATTTTATTAGCCTTATTCTTTGCTTCCAAGAGAAATGTTTGGGAAATAATAAGATAATTTAAAACTCCCAGAATAATAGACAGAAGTATCAAAGCTCGGAGCTAAACATGGAGTTTAGCGGCTCAGAGTGAAAGCGAGGGGTAAAAGAGTTTGGACATTTTATATAATCCCTTTTAGCTTTTTAGTGTGCTATAGGTTCATCTGCGGTATTTTGAAATTTACCATGTTCTCTTCCTGACTTTAAGGTATATTGTAGATGTCTCAAAAATTTATAGATTATAACTGTTTAGGGAAGTCATAGTAAGAATACTCTGAGATTTAGGCTTAGTTGGAAAAAGATGTCATAAGCGAAGGAGCAGTAAACAATGAGATCTAATGCTAATTCGCGCGCGTCCTCTCGGTGGGTGTAGGTTTACACATTTAGTATCGCTCTCTACGTGTTGATGTGTACTTGTCTGAGGGGCTATGTATATGTTTAATCGTGTGCTTTTTATTAAATGATATGCGATTGGTGATTATTTATATTGATAAATATATATAAGGATGGGAATTCTTATTTATATAAAGCACGAAACTTGTAAAAGGAATATTTTTTGTGTTTTATTTCTTTATATCTCATTTTTACTATTTTATTCAAATTCTCAAACTACAACTATCAATCAAAATGTCGAAAAAATTTATATGCTAATGAATTTGTAATTAATCTCAATTATATAATAAATTATTTAATAATTATGTGATCAACGATTAATATTAATTTATTGTGTTATAATACTATACGCCGCATACGATTCTAAGCAAAATACCCTCTCCGCTTTAGCTATTTAAAGCAGTTTTCCTCAATCTTAAGATGTTTTAAAGTTTATAAATTATGTATGTTTTTTAAGATTCCTTTTCCAAAATGAGATTTAGACAGAGCAGTTAAAAAAACTAAACTGACACAATATTTTGAATTTAAAAGAATAAGAAATATTTAGAACTCATTCCACACTATGATCAGTAGATTTTAATTTAAACATAAAAATATTTCTATTTATCGTTACTCGTGGCTGTGATGTGTGTATTATCCTCTCAACAAATTAGATTAAGATAAAATACTACGGTGGAAGAGTTTTTCGAGTATTTAACCAAATCAAATAAAATTTAATTTTATAAAAAGAAAACACTGAATGTTAATAAAATATACAGATGAGGTTAAAGCAGTCTAGAAAGCAGAAGAGTTAAAACCAGTTCAAAGCAGAGAGTATAAAACTCAGTAAAAGCATTTAAGAAGTCTTACAAGCGGTTTTAAAACATGAGTTAAAGCAGTTTATACAAGCAGAGAAGTTAAAAGCAGTAAAACTGAGTGTAAGGCTCTCCAGAATTAAAGCAAGAATAGTTATTTCTTTTTAAAGCAGGTAGATAGCTCAGGTAAAGCAAAGGCTTGTGGCATACTGAATCCACTCGCGCTCGCCTTAGGTAACTCACACCACCTCTTTATTGTTGTTGATCTGCTTTATGCTTTAAGGTCATGTAAATGTATTATTTTTTAACTTTTCTATATTTTCGTACCAATTGTAGTTAAAAATGGATGACTCGTAGTTAATATTTGAAACGAAATTCTTTTGAATGTTGTTATTGGCAGTCAAAGTTGAGGCCATCAAAGATTGAAGGTTCAAAGTATCGGCGTGATCCCTGTGAAATAAGTGTTAAGTGCTATCCTGTGTGTTGCCGAGTGTGACGTGTAAGCGTATCATGGTTTAATGTAAGCGGTCCATCAGTGTTGCTATAAGTACGGGTCATAGTGAAATGTGATTTATTTTGTATAAGTGTCGTAGTCTGTATAGGTGTATAAAGTGATAGAAAAAGGAGTCTAACCTACATTAGTAGGACAGCTCCCTAGCAACTCTGTTAAGTATACACCTCATCGAATCCTCATACCTTATTTACCTAGGGGTAGACACCCATATTAGGGGCATTCGGGGCTCAGGGTAGGCTAGCTAGAAAAGGCTTTGAAAAAAGTGGCACTCAGTTTGGCACTAATGGGCTGGCACCTCATTCCGGCACTATGTGGCCACCACTTGGCACTCGATTTTGGCACATCACTTGGGCACTCTTGGCAGCTCATTGGCACCAGTTGGCAAACATCACGCTGGCACTCACCTAGGCACTCATCTTCAAATACTCTAGAACATCTAATAGTACCGTGCGGCCAAATTGACCCATGGTATAATTGGCAAGGTAAGGACGAAGAATATCATGGTTCGGAGAAGGTAAAGACATCCAAAAAAATAGGGCTAAGCCCCTAAGTGAAGATCAAGAATTACCGTGGGCCAAAATTGACCCATGGAAATATCATTAGGGGGTTGGTTATGAAAATTACCGTGGGCCAAATTTGACCCATGGAAGACCAAAGGGCTTGGTCGAAAAATGGGTGGACCGTGGGCAAAAACAAATGACCATGGACAGACCAAAGGGTAGCCCAACAATTTCCGTGGGCCAAAATTGACCCATGGAAGACCAGAGGGTAGCCTAAATTTACCGTGGGCCAAAACTTGACCCATGAAGACCCAAAGGGTAGCCTAAAGCGATTACCGTGGGCCAAAAATTGACCCATGGGAAGACCAAAGGGTGGTCGAAATATTCACATGGCCCAACAAGGGGTAACGTCATCAAAAATAAGGGTATAGCCCCTAAAGGTAGCCAAAAAAATTACCTGCTGGGCAAAACATTGCCACCGAAATCGAAAAAATTAGGGGCGTGGAATAAGTGGGATACGGAGGGGTATACGTAACAACGGTTGGCTGACGCAAGACCGTTTTATGGTGTTCGCAACCCTTTTCTTCGAAGGAGGTTTGCCCAAAATATTCAGAGGGTTGCCGAAAATTGGTGCGTACACAAAATTAAGTTATTTGTTGCCAAAACAAGATTAGGGTTACTCAAAACAATTAGGGGGTCTTCAAAAATTAGCTTTGGTCTCTCCCGATTAGCGGTTACACTCCCCAAAAAATTAGCGGTTCTCAAAAATTAGGTTTCTCAAAACAAGATACCGTGGGCCCAAAACTGACCACGGCCATGTAATAAGACCACAAGGGTTGGTTCGAAAAGAAGGTCAAGGCCCAAAAGCATGGTCCAAGGGGCAGGTAAAAGTTGGAGCCCAAAAAAGGTCAAGCGGCAAAAAAAGTGAATAAGGTCAAAATAAGGTCACAGGGCAGGCTAAAAAGTAAGGTGGGTTTCGCTGGGTGGGTTTTTCGGTGTCCATGTTTTTGGGTGGGTTTTTCGTGCTCAATATGGCCCTGCAGTACTAACTTGGCGTATATATTTAGTGTTGGTGTATGACTGCTATATGGTTTTTATTGCTTTTAGCGTAAAGCTTTGTTAATGAATGTGGGAAGAAGCGATAGACAAGCATTGTTTGTGAAAGATGTTGTTAAATGAGGTTATTTCTTTTGTTGAGAAAGAGTAGTGAGGCGGTTGGGGGGGGGGAAACAGATTTTTGTTTGCTCTAAGATAAAGGAAGATAGAGTTGGCCCAATTTTAGTGGCGAAGGTGTGGGAAGACTACCCCAATGTATTGTAGATTTTGGGTTAGAGGTGGGTTTTCTGTTAGATGGTGTATTGAAGGTTCATTATTTAGCCTGGGCAACATAATGATAAGAGTGTGTTCTAAAAGGGGATAATAGTGGTTATTGAATAGGGGTTTTCAAAGTAAGATTTTGAATATTAGGGTGGTATGTTAGTTATATAAGAGTAAGGATGTCAAGAGGATAGTAATTTATGTGGGATAACGGCGAAATGTCAGTCTAGCGGGATCTAAGCCAATAAGGAGTGTGAGAGAGAAGAGGGTTGGGAAGGATATAGTAGAGTATTGATTTCTTATCGCATGCTAAAATAGAAGATAATAGTTTTTCCATATTGGATGAAAGAGGGGAGCCCGATACTTGAGGACTGAAGATTTCTTCAATATAAAGCAATATACTTGGAATTGAAAGAAGTTTTGTTCAAGGGAGAGATTAAGAAGATAAGATTGTTTATAAGGGAGAAGGGGTGAGAGGAGAGAGAGAGTATAACGCTAGAAGTGATTTATGCTAATTCTCTCTACATGGACGACCTTATGTGTTCTGCGTGTATTTTTTGGGGGGTAAGAAGTGTTTTAAAGGCGACAGGCCCCCAGTTACTTTATAGGTGGTAAGGGGACAGTTACTATTCTCCAATAAACTAAGCAAGATCAAGTATTAGTGTGGAGGTGGGGGTATTAGTTGTTGATGTTTTTATAGTGTTTTGTAAGATGAATGTCTTTCTGTGTTGATACAGTATGGTGAGTTTAAGAGATGCGGGCCTAAGTAGAGGTTTATAGAGAGTTTTGCAATCCATTTGGAAAGATTCTCATATGTAGTGAGAATCTATGTTAGAGATAATAGGTCTGAGGGGTTATGCTGCCCTTGTTTGTGAGGTTTATAGGGTGAATGCCAGTTTAATGCTCGTGCAATACATTTGCGCTAATTGAGGTCGTAGATATTTAAGTATTTTCTATTGTCAGGTTTGTAAGAGAAGACGAGGCTTGGTGTGATGGTGGTATGTCGTTTGCGATTTGATGTTTTGGGAGTTTGTGGTTATATCGCTGTTGTTAGAATATGATTATTTTTCCGGAAACTTTTCAGTGAGTGGGTTGTGGTTTTTTTGTATGAAGAGAATATGTGTTGTGTGTTCTTTAGGGAATTGTGAGTTACTCAGTGTGTGATAAGGTGAGCGTGTTTGTATGTCTACGTGTTGATTTAGAGGATTTTTCTACGTGTGTTCGTTTCTTTTCTGTCACCTGGACGTGGACTCAAATGTTGATTTTTCTGGTGTTGTTGTTGTTAATTAAGTTTGGAGAGGACGAAAGGCTGCGAGTGGTGCGGACTTTGGTGGTAGAGAGGCTCTCTCGCTCTCCGGGAGCATGGTCAGGTAGGCTTTAAAACATTTGATAGCGGTTTTTAGGACACGCCCTTTGAAGTGAAGTCTTAAAAAGTTTAGCTGCTGAATTTCACTAATTTTTATTATTTGATGGTGTCCGTCCAGATAGTCGAACATTCATTTCAGTGAAATAGAGGGAGTCTTTGGGTGAATTAAAGTTGTACCGAGGTCAAGACGCTGAGGTTTTTTATGGCTTAGTAAAAGCAAAGGGCAGTAGTTCTCCATCGATAGTGGATATATTACTTCATCGTGTATAGATATGGCGTTGAGGTGCTGGGTCTGTTAACTCTCATTTTGTTTCTCTCGTCCTATAGAGATTTTTCTCGCCCATTTCTACTTATGGCTAGAAGAAATGTTATTAATATTTATTATCCAGCAAGAATTTCTTTTGTTGCAGACAAATGCTTATTCTTTTTTTGATGTGCGCACAAAAATTCTAAAGTTCAGTGAAAACAATCTAGTGAAGTTAGGATAAACAAGTCAACCCAAACCTGGTATTCACACGACCAGCATGTTGGAAATTCTTATAAATAAATTTAAAAGTATTTCTCAACAAGCTAGTTTTTTCGAGGTTCCATTTTTTATTTGTTTAATTCTTGATTCAAGTAAGAAGATTGTTTCAACGATTTGACAAATTGAAAGTTGTTTAGAGGGAGAAAGAAAAATTGGCATAATTAAGGGGACCGCCAAGGTTGTATGGCAGCATTTTTGAGATACTTAATATATAGAATTACCTTCATTATATCTTTACCTAGAATAAAATGAATTTCGAATTGAGTCGTATGCTTGTATTCTTCTAAAACCTTTTAATCTAGTAATAGCGGATGGCCTATTTCATTGCAAGTTATAGTTTTATTGAGGACAATGTTACCGATTAAGGAGTGATAGTTAAGGACATTTTTAGACGCCTAAATTTTTCAACTCTCTTTATTCAATTATATTAAGGTGACATGCCCATTTTAAGGTAATTTACCAAGTAGTGACTATATTGAGTGGACTACTGGCCGCTAATTTTAGTGTCACTACTTTTATAGAGGTTCTTTAAAGTAATGACTCGCGTGACTACGGCTTTAGTCGCGATACAGTGGTTGCCTTCACAATTGTGAACACTTCCGTTCTTTAGGCACCTGTCTCGGGTCATCCGTTAACTGTCTACCAACCAGAACTAATAGCCATTCATGACAGCCGATCCTACAAGAAAACCCACTCTACCCGAAACTACTAATTATCTCATGGTATCTGTCTTCCCCCCATTATAAACAATCTAAATATTTTCGCGCCTCCTTCTTTCCCTTTTCTTAGAGCATCACAAGAATGATATAGTATTCACCTATAATCTCTTCATACAACAAAAGACAATTAATTCTCACTCCTATTTATAACAACTCTTTCATAAAAAATCTATTTGCGTATATCTCTCCTTCAAATATTATGATCTACATATAATTTCTAAAGCTTTTATAACAGTTATAAGCAAAAATAATACATAATTTAAAATACATTAAATATAACTACTGTGTAGATAAAATGTAACGTCTCTTTTAAATCTTTATTTCCTCTTCTTGATCTATTTTCGAAAAATCTACTACGCGCTTTTTTATTTAACATAACTCCGTGTGTTTAGCGACACAGAAATTGATATTTACCCGCGTCTTTTACTTATCGCGATTCCAAGGCTCGGATTCTCGCTCTATCCTTCTCGCGATTTATTCCAGTCCTCTCACTATTTTATGCAGTACACACTTCACTACTTCTCAGAATAACTCTGTTAACTAGTACACAACATCAAACGATTCAACTATAATGCGCAGCTGCCGTGCTTTATTTCCCCATGCATCTGAGCATAATCCTACATTGGCAATTTCCTGACTCTAAATTGATAGCAACTCATGATCTTTTCTTCCGTCACACTGCATCTGAACACATCATCTCTCATTACGAAGAGAAGAAAACTCATAACTACACCTGTCAATAACGCAGACTCAATAATTAGACACTTGCTGTCATTGAAGTGGCTCGCCATTGTACGCACAATAATTACACCCAAGATCTTCAGCTAGCCCTCTCTAATCCAAATTTATACCAATAGAGTTTCTTCTACTGGGAATCAGGACACAGAAAAAAGGTAGCTAAATTCAACGCCAAAACTTACAACCTGATAATTCAGACATCTATTTTATACAACTCCTTTACCATTCTCTCGTTCAATATGATGATCAAAAGATTCTAACCTCTTTTACCCATTCTTTTTTAAGCTGTATACATAATCAACACACATAAAAACTATTTAAACATGAGAATAAAAACGTTAATCAGTCTAATTAGATCCCACTCTTTAAAACACATTATTAAACTCCACACCATATTTTCTAGAAATTTTAATTCCAAAACTTATCTACATTAGAATTACTTCGAATTTTTGAGGTATTATTATTGTATAATAATTATTTAATCTTTTTATGAATTTTATTAAAAGTTCTTATGATAACCAAATAACTGAGCAGAGGGCTCGTCTTAGGCTTGAAAGCATATTTTGAAAATTAAAAGTTAGGGCGTAGAACATATTTTAATATACTATAGCAATAAATTTAAATTTAAGTACTCAGTTGAATTAAATTTATATATGTTTTATAACAATATTTTAGTAAATTAATCTTCTAACCATATCTTTAGTTCCATATGGTTCCATTTATATTAAAGAGGGATTTACCTTTAATAAATCATTTAATTATTAAGTCAGCATTACTTAGCTCTTTTAATACTTATTAATTTAGTTATTCATTTTAGTAGAGATGAGTAAGAGAGTAGAGACTCTCCACTCCTTGCCATACCTTTCGCTAGTATTTACCCGTTGGTAACTTCCTCATTTATAGTTTAACATAAAAATAAAAAAATTCAAATGATTTTTTTATTAATATATAATATAATAAACATATATAAGTTATTTATATATATATATATATATATATATATATACTAGTTATAAGCATATATCTTGCTAGTAACTCACTATTAATATTAATTTATTATATGAATTATATATACATTAAGATATTTCACTATTATTCAAAAATAAGTTAATTATAACTACCATCAATGTTAATTATAATAAATATATTTAAAAAAATAAACAAAAAAATAATATATTTCATAAACTGACTCGGAGTCGTAAACATTTAACAGCGTATCTCATATACTATATTAATTAATTCATATTAAATTATATTAATATACTATATATATATTATAGTATATTTATAATATATATTTTATATTATAGTATATATTATATATATATTATATATATATTATATATATATATATTATAATCTAATATAATATTAGATATATAATATAATATATTATTTAATATATATATTTATATTATTATATATATATTAAAAATAATATCAATTACTACATATATATATCATAATTATATATTTATATAACTATTATATATATTAATATATATTATACTTATTTATATATAAAATATTAATATATAATATTAAATTGATTCACAAGCGCAATACTTACATCATACATTATTCTAAATGCACCTAAACAAAGATCTAACTGATTGCTATGCTCCTATCTCAATTAATTTTCTATATCCTGTATTGAGTGCAAATTGTTTAATAATGAGACTGGTTCGTGTTCTGACCTAGTTTGACTCTTATCGCGAACAAATAAAATAATAAAATATATATACATATAATAACATAAAGATATTATCAGTTGTCTAATACTAAACATGGCAGGAAAGATTTACCTCATTTCTCAATAAATTTTATTGGTTACTGCAATATATTCTTTGATACACTTGTAATAATTTAGGAATACTTACAGAATGACAATATTGACTATGTGGTATGTGCCTTCCATGTGCCCCCCTCTCCTATTTTTTGTTCCCGAAAAGACGAAAAATCTTACCGGTTCCTCAACCTTGGTTATATAATTTAATACAGCGACATTTTGAGATGTTCGGATGAACGAAATATGGGGGTGAAAGAGAGTTTCATCACTTATTCAGTGGGTGTATGTGTCTTTACTGGGATAGTAATGGCAGGGATAAGATTATTTATTTTTTTCTCTTTACCTTTAATAAAAAATTATTTTAAAGTATAATTATCTCGCCTGTCGATATATTATAAGATAAATACTAATATCGAAAATCATCATATATCGCCCATGATATAAAGATAAAAATATCTCAGACACAAGATAATATCTGATATATCGAGCAATAAAATATCGAATTCTTCGATCATATTACTGATTAGTTATTTTTGGCACAATACCCTAAATTATATATTTAATTAATATATTTTATACTATAGTTTATATATTAAGTATATATATATGATAATATATATATATTTATAAAGAAAATATTAATATAAAGATATATAATAATAATTATCGAAAGGCATATTCATACTATGACTATCGACTTGAATATAAAGAATTATATATAATAATTATCGAAAGGATATTCATACTATATCTTAATTTTTATTTAGATAATATTTATCATAAATTATTTATTTATATTATATATTTATTATATAGTTAATGTATTTATATATATATTATATAGAATATACATTTAATATTTAATATAAAATAATACTAATATCATTTATATATATATTATATAATATTATGTAATTAGCTAAGAAGTGTTAGTTAGGAGAGAGAGAGAGAGAGAGAGAGAGAGAGAGAGAGTGTTCAAGGTTGACTCAGTGTGCTAAAGCACCGTTTACGCACGCTTATGATTTGTGGTTTAACCTCGATACAAGCTTATATACGGTAGTATGAAAGCGAGGCTTGAATCTCCAAACCAGCTACCTGAACCGGCACTAAGAATTGCAGTTTTTTTGGAAATTTTCTGTAATTAATTAATTGCAGTTTACGGAATAGTGTATTATACCCTAAAATTAATACACGTACCTCACTAGAACTTAGCCAATATATACAACATACCATCCTATTATATAACATAAAAAATCACGTTCCCTATCTGCCTCTAGCACTAAACCATGACCATAGATGACTAGAACATCTCGAGTAGGTTGAGCTGAGGTAACAGTTGCTATCAACCTTAAATATATGTACAACATTTCCACATTTCTCCCGACTGAAGTACTTACTACGGTAAAGGGAAAGAACGGTTATATGAAGGTTCAGTGGTGATTAATTAACGAAATACAATATATATATATATATATATATATATATACTAATCATAAATTATATCCTTAATTACTATCTCTTACTCACTTAATTAATATATATTAAAATATAATATATATTATAATATATATATATAATATATATTATATAATTATATAATATATATATATTATATATATTATAAGTATATATATATATATATGTTAATTAATATATAATTTTATATATTAATATATATCTAATATTAATATTTATATATATATTGAATTAATGTAATCACAGAGTTTTATATGGTACAAGACACAGCAAATGTGTGATGCTCTATGACACGAATGTTATAACATTTAATTACCAGAATCGATTTAATTTGGATATTTGTAATCAAACATTAAGAATAAATATTTAATTTTTTCTTATTATTGCTAGAGTTGATCTAATTATTTGTAGAGGAAGACGAGTAGCAAAAGATATGCAAAAATTTAAAGATACAAAATAAAAAAGAGAGATAAAAGTTTTTAAACCCTTATTTCATAAATATATAAGTCCTTTTAACTTCATTATGGGTAAATACACAGTTGGCGATGCATCTCTGTCTAAATTCGATCGCTCGTGATGATATACAACGATTGCTCTGAATTACTGTGAGAATTATGATAATTTAAGTCAAGTATCAAATAATTTTTGTATTAATATTAAATAGTTTTATTCTTACAGATAAATAAATTGGTTCTATAATTAAGAACCACTAGATAAATATGCATTATATTAAATTTTATAGATTTAATAATCAGAAAAAATATATATTTTAGAATTTTTTATTTTTTTTTAAAAAAAAGCTAGATCTAGCACATTTTCTATCAACATAATAAAACGAAGACGAGGAAATTATATATTAGAATATCCTAGGGTTAGTGATAAATAATACAACAAATGATACTTGTAAAAAATCTAATTATTAATATTGGCTAATTTTTTTTGTACAACATAGTTCAATCGTGTTAACTCGAACTTTCTCTTCGCTCTATATTGAATCAATCCGAGAGGGAGACAGAACGTGTCTTTATGAACCAGTACGTATTAACCAAACTTTTTTATGACAGTGAGAACTATGTGCGCGTAAGTATATAATATAAATATATAAATATAGTATATCATTTAGTTACCTCTTTTGTTAATTAGCTATGTATTACTATTATTACACTTTTTTATTTGCTTAGATATTATTATTCTAGACTATATTATTAATATTGCTTAATTCTACAATTTGTTAATTTAATATGTATTATTATATATATTACTTTCAGATTGAAATATTAATATTCAATAATAAAAAATAATGATAGAAATATTTATATATATATATTATCTATAAGCGGTTGCGAAATTTATACAAGAGGAGGGAAAGAGGATGGACGAGGAGATAGAGGAGGCGCCCCTCAGAGCGATACAGGATCAGGAGGAAATAGGAATGATTGAAATAACATTGATTGGAAAATGGAAAGAGCGTAGGATATGACTGGCAGAATAATGAACTATTTAAGACGGGAGAAGGAATAGGTAGTTGGTTCATAGAAATTCTCTAAAAAACTTGGGAAGAAGGAAGAATTAACAATATAGGCAATTCTGATGCATTTGCATTTAGGTAAAAAATTATTCAATTAATAATTAAAACATTTCACTGAACACTTACTTTTGTGAGCAAACTTGCAAAATCCAGTAGCAATAGGAGTGTTGTTATCATGCAGAGGACACAAAATTGTCTGGAAATTGGTTGGATAAAACATCTGCTCATAAATGTTGTGAGCGGATGAGCACGAATCGCCATCATAACACGCTCCTGAATGTTGAAGGTAAAGGGCCGATTTGAACTTTGAGTTTATTATTATATAAATTATAAATTTCGATATAACAAGTAGAGTGTTAGGATCCATGTAGGTAATTCTCACGCTAATGTATTCCTTGATATTGCCAATCCACCTATTTCACTTAATTTGTCATGGGCTAGAGATTAAATCGGCCCGAGCTACCTAGTCATGGAGCTCTATTACCGAGGCAAATACACTGAGTTATAATATATTATAAAATTAAATATTAATTCTTACTTTTTTATACAACAATTCAAAAGAAAGGGCCACTTCTATAGCGTAGGTATATAATTTCTCTTCTGAGATAGCAATTACCAAACTCCATACTCAGTAAATATACTGAATTTTTAATTATATGCCTATATATATATATTATTCACCTAATTTAATAATGTATTATATATTAATATATATAATATATTAATATAATATATTATATATATATTTATAAATATTCTCGCAAAATATAATAATAGATAAATATAAATAAATATAATAAATTTATTAATATATGGCATATCATATATTATATATATATGATATATATATTATAGTATGTATATATATATATATACTATATTTATAGTAGTATCACAAAGTCAGGCGCGGTTTTACGGGGAAGCACAGGGGGCCGGGCCTCCTCTAAAAAAAAATAAAAGCACTAAAAGTAATGAAATAATTCAAATTACTATTATTACATTATAAGTTTAAAAGTGTTATACAGAAATGCTAATTTTCATTAAGATCATTATTCCTCTTGCGAAACATTTTTTTCATAAGGATATTGACTGGAGGAAGTTTCGATTTGTGCTCCAAGAAAGCTAATCCAATAATGCTTTCAAAAACACTGGTTGTCATGGCAACGTTAAAAGAAACCTTATTCTTATTTGGTCTATTTTGGAGGATTTTTCCACAAGGCCTCCTTTCGAAAACGTCATAAATAACTCTCCCCAAGAATTTTTAAATTAAATTAAATAAAATTATTTAGATATATATATATATATATATATATTTATATTATATATATAATATAATATAGTATATAATAGTATAATATATATATTAATATATATATATATATATATATATATAATATATTATATATATATATATTTAGAGAGAGAGAGAGTAGAGTTTTATACTAAATTTTCTATATTTTTTGTAATAATTTTTAGGGTCAGCCTCCCGAAAGCAACATGAAATGTAATAAAAAAACAATAACAGCTACAGGAATAATAAATAAACTTTTCCTAAAAGACCAATGCTGGTCCAGAAAATTTAAAAAAAAAAAAAAAAAAAAAAAAATAACGCTTTGAAAAAATTAAAATTGTTAAAAATGTTGGAAAATCTGTATGATATACGATAATTTTTTTGAGAAGAAGCAAGGAGCTCCATCACTACGAGTGAACATTAAGGTTGCCAAATGTCAATCCAAGGTAAACGACAAAAGATGGACAGAGTCGGGGTTTCTCGGTTTTACCAGGTGACGACGGGGGACTTCGTCCCCCCTCTGTCCCCTCGTCGTCGAACCCCCTAAAAGGAAATAAAAAGAAAAAATTAACATTTTCTCCGAGTATAATAAAAAAACAATATTTGGCACTCTTGCTCTCGTAATACTGCTGAAATGAAAGGTTAATGAGAACTTACGCTGCCAGCCCTAAAATATATAATATTTAATGGTGTTTTAATAAATATTAGAATAAAATAATTTTTTTTTTTAAGTTTCATCGATGAAATTGCTTTCTGAAATCAAAAATGTTATTTATTTTCCTGTAGCTTTTATAATTTTTTAGTTACATGCATGATGCTTTCGGGAGGCTGGCCTAATTTTAGTGATAATTTTTGATAATTTTGGCTCTAATTTTAATTATACAAATCTTGGTGAAATCCTAGAATTGCCGAAAAATAGTTAATATTACAAATTGGCATATGTTGCTTCATATGATTTTATATATAGCTTAAGAAGTGAGGAGTGATTCTTAGATTAAACCATAGGTAAGTGTGGTGGTGTTGTTAATCGTTAATGTTTGTGCAAACTGGTAAAAAAATGAATACGAAAAGAAAAAATAAAAAAATTATAAAAAAATTATATATATAAATATATATATATATATATATATATATATATATATATATATATATATATATATATATATATATTATATATATATTATATATATATATATTATATATATATGAAGTGCCTCCCCATGTTTTCGGTTCCCGAGCCGCCACTGATATATATATATATATATATATATATATATATATATATATGTATATATATATATATATATATATATATATATATATTATATATATATTATTATATTAAATATTATATATATATAAATATATATATATATAATATATATAGTATATATATGGTATCCCCTTGATCTTACCCCATAGCAAATTTTGAAGGGAAATTTAAGCAAGAGAATATAAATATCCCTTTTAAGTTTTTGGATTTATACCTATAATAAAAAAAAAACACAACATTAAAATCAGCAAATCACAATCAAGATATATATAATATATATTATATATTATATATATTATATATTATATATATTATATATATATATATATATATATAGTATTATATATATAATATAGAATAATTATATATATATATATATATATAAATAATATTTAATATATATATATTAGTATATATATATATAGATATATATATATTTTTATATATATATATATATATATATATTTATATATTATACATATATATATAGAACTTATCCTTTAAAAGGTAATTAACCGATTTATATCGAACGAACGATGTAATCGATTTTTTTTCGATTATTCCAAGGAATAGTTCGTTAAGGTTGCCAATAAGTTTTTTTTTTTTTTTACGAATAGGAATACCCAAAGATTAAATCGCAAAGATGTAAAGAGTCAGGGTCTCTCGGCCTCAGCGGGGGACGAGGGGGGGGACTTCGTCCCCCTCTGTCCATCCGTCGCCTCGAGCCCCTTAAAAAGAATAAAAGAAAAATATAAAAAAATTAACATATAAAAATTAAGCATGAATAAAAAAAAAGCAACT
>JABUQX010075146.1:0-18391 GCA_015478945.1 Trachelipus rathkii | reverse complement strand
ATTATATATATATATATATATATACTTATATAATATATATATATATATATATAAATATATATATATATATATATATATATATATGTGAGGTCATTCTTTTGATTCTCATCATGTATGTGTGGGTCTTCTCCAGAGCGCGAACGCAGCCAAACAACAACAAAAAAACAATCAAACAAACAAACAATCAAACAAACAAAACAAACAAAGAGCTCAAAAATATTACGTTTTCAATATCTAATTCACGTAATACAAAGCATTACTGAACTCTGATTGGACATATGACGTCATACAAAGCAATACTTTTTTGCTGATTGCTATATGACATCATACAAGGCAATTATTGCTCTCTGATTGGTCTTAATTATTCCAATTTTTGCGACATTTCCTTCCATTACTACTATTGCCATAATCTTTTTTTAAGAATTTTATACTGAGGCACTATCGCATGCTCACCTGCAACCCAATGTGATTATAATAATTTATTCTGTGTTGGTCTAACTAGTGATGTATCGGATGTCAAATTTTTGACATCCCGCGGATGCGGATGCGCATGCGAGTGCGTGTGTGGAGATTTCTAACATCCGCTGATGCGGATGTGAATGCGAATGTACAGATTTTTTAAATCCTCGGATACAGATGCGAGATGTTAATTGTACACACACCTCCGCGCGATCGGATGTCAGCACAAAATATATATATATATATATATTATATATATAATATATATTTATATATATATATATATATCTATATTATATATAAATATACATATATATATAAATATATATATATATTACTATATATATATTATATATATTATATATATATATTATTTATATATATATATTATATATATATAATATATATTATATATATATATACATACCTCCCTATATTATATATAGGCGAGTTTTTGCCTTTCTAATGAAGTTGAAAATTTCAAAAGGGATGCGGGACGAGGACCCAACTGCTTGTATCCACCATCCACTTCCCGCAACCTCCACCCATCAGAATCGTGGCCTTACAAAAATTCTGCTCGTTAACTTTGAAAGTTATAATTCTAATCTCAAAATTTATTGAGGTAATTATGCTTCAAACTAACAGTTTTTCTGGCCTTCACGCCAGGACGCATACGCTTCTCTCGTAAATGAAGCCAGCTGAGCTAAATAATTGTTCACTTCCAAACACTGCAACAACATAACATTATGTGAATTTACTTTATAATGTTTACCCACACAAAATCAGTTTTCATTACAATAAATAAAAAGATAAACAAAAAAAAAAAAAACTATTTTATTGAAGTATATGGAAACTGCAGAAATATATATATATATATATATATATTATATATATATATATTATATATATATATATATATATTATATATATATATATATATATAATATATATTATATTATATATAATATATTATATATATCCATCCTCATGACAAAAAGTGCGGAATGCTGATGTCGTTCAGTGTGGGATGGCGGATGTGGGTGAGGATGTGGTTGTTTCCAGAGATTTGGTAGCGATGTGGATGCGATGCAGATGTCAATTTTAATGCGGATGTGATGCGGATGCGGATGCGGATGTCAATACATTGTAGTGGAACACAAGCTTGTGTTTCTTATTTCCCCTGCTTCCATTAGACCCTGAATACCCCAAAGGTTAGAGTCGAACTGTCGACTGTACTACAATTGTTGTGGTTTTTAATGTTTTTTGCCTCTAAATGAGCAACGTAATTTTTACTCTTTTAAGTTATATATATAATAATATATATATATTATATATATATATATATTATTATATATATATAATATATATATAGTCATATATATATATATATATGGTCAGAATTTATGTACAATGACATTGAGATTTGAAACAAATTCTAATTGGAACCTAATAACTTCAACAATATCAAAGTTTTTCAATGAAAAATGTTTGGAATTTACTGGAAATCCGTAAGTTATATATATATATATATATTATATATACTATATTTTATATATATATATATATACTATATATATATATATAATATACTATATATATATTATATATATATAATATATATATATATATATATATTATATATATATATATTATTATAATATATAATATATATATATATCTATACGCCTTCTTTTGAACAAAATTTGAATAAAATAAAGCATGTTTAGGAATTAGGCAAACAATACAACATGCATTAAGAACACTGCGGGATTTTCGACACTATTAGAATATGATGCTGCAAGTGAGTGGGTAAAAGTGTAATAAATGAAAGTTAAAATAAAGTGAAATTTCATCACATGTTATTTTTTTTATGGCGAAGAACTATTTTATGGCATGTTCCTCAATTTTGTGGCTTATTTAAAGAAATAACTTTGTTTCATTTCCGGTAGAACATCACTGTTAAAGCTATTTATGTTGAGAAATTATGAATGATGTTTTTTGGGGTCCGACCAATTTTTGTACTTTATTTACGAGAATATAAAATATTTGCTCACAATAAAAGGTTATGCAAATGATAGAAATATTTTTTTCCCGCATCCTCATGTTCAATTTTGAATGACTTTGAATTTCAAAATATCCAAAAACTGACAGATCTCAGATGCCCTCGTATTCAATACGTTGGAGTGAAGATCAGCTAGTACTCCTGCCTGTGCTCCAGGCTCTTCTGCATATTACAATCTTAACGGTTTGTGAGTTTTACGCAATCTAACTGACAGTATCTGAATGAATCTCTGGATTATCGTCAGATAGCCTCTTCCTCAATTTTGTAAGATGCCCTGACTATATCCTTGATATCACTTAAAGAAAGATTTTCATAATCTTCCATATAAATATAGTTAACTTTGGAGATGCAACTTTCATGTTTTTCAAATACTGTACTTTGTGGCTCTAATTCAGAAGTTTACATACCAATTGATAATGCTAAAAAAATTTCTGTACCCAAAATGCTTTTTTGATATTTTATAAATAAATATAATAACTATGTGATTATTGGCATTTGTTAATGTTTTTGCTAAATTATGTTGCTTTAAAAGCTTTTTCTGAACAGTTGCTATACTTATCTTCGGATCTTGAAAGTTAGCTGTTATACTTTTGGATTAACAGTCCTCAATTTTAAATTTGTTCAAAATTTTAAATTTTGAAATTTAGGAATTTTTTGATGATTCCAAACATATAACTGGCCATTCCTCCTGAAAACAGGTCGTAGAAAAGTGATTTTATATTTTAGAAAAGTTTTTGTGGAAAGAACACTTATGGTAATCTTCGATTTTAATAAGCTTGTTATACTTTTGGAAGAAAGAATAAAAAAGTAACAGAGTCCTCAATTAATTTTGTTTAAAATTTTGAAATTTTGAAAAATTTTAGATTTTTTTTTTCCTTGTAGTAGATATTTTCAATTATTTTGATAAACACGACCCAGAAAAGTCATCATCATATTTAGAAAGTTTTTTATGTGAGGAATACTATGTATCTTCGGATTTTTATATGGTATCTTCCTGGTAACAGTCCTCAATTTAATTGTCAAAATTTTGGAAATTTTGGGATTTTTGTTGTTCAAACATAATAAATGCCATTCCTCCTGAAAATACAGGTCGTTAGAAAGTGATGTTTATATTTAGAAAGTTTTACGTTCCTAAAATATCTAAAAATCTGCGATTTAAAGCTGTTCTACTTTTTGGCCAAAACCGGCTGCCAATGCCACTTGTCAAAATTTTGAAATTTTTTGAATTTAGGATTTTTTTTGGATCAAACATATAAATGGCCATTCCTCCTGAAAAACAGACTTAAGAAAAGTATTTTTATATTTTTAGAAAGTTTTTTGTGTGAGGAACATGGTATCTTCGGATTTTTAAAGGCTGTTATACTTTGGCTTAACAGTCCTCAATTTAATTTTGCTAAAATTTTGAAATTTGTGGTTCACATATAAATGCCATTCCTCCTGAAATACAGTCGTAGAAAAGACTTTTAATTTTTAGAAAGTTTTTCTGTGTGAGGAAACCTATTATCTTCGGAATATTTAATAGAGCTGTCATATACTTTCTGCTCGTAAACAGTCCTCAATTTAATTTTGTCAAAATTTGAACATTTTAGACTTTGTGTTCACACATATAAATGCCATTCATCTGAAAATACAGCGCGTGAGAAACCTGATTTTTATAGTTTAGAAAGTTTTGTGTGAGGATACTATGTATCTTCAGGATTTTAATAGCTGTTATACTTTTGGCGTAACAATCCTCAATTTAATTTGTCAAAATTTGGAAATTTTAGATTTTGTGTCGATCATTTAAATGGCCATTCCTCCTAAATACAGGTCGTAGAAAAGTGATTTTAGTATTTTAGAAGGTTTTGTTGAGAACACATATGTATCTTCGGATTTAATATCGTTATACTTTGGAAAGTAACAGTCCTCAATTTAAATTTGACTGAAAATTTTGAAATTTTGAAATTTAGACATTTTTGTAGTCAAACATATAAATCCTTCTCACTGGAAAACAGTCGTAGCAAAATGATTTTTATATTCTTAAGAAAGTATTTTGTGGGCAAATACTATGTATCTTCGATTTTCTCAATAGCTGTATACTTTTAGGAAGTATCAGTTCTCAATTTAATTTTAGTCAAAATTTTGAATTTATGATTTTGTGTTCAAACATAAAAACATCAATTAATCATTAATACAGGTCGTAGAATAGTGATTTTTATATTTTTAGAAAGTTTTTGTGTGAGGAACACTATGGTATCTTCGGATTTTAAATAGCTGTTCTACTTTTGGAGTAACGTACACGAAATTTAATATTTTGACAAAATTTGAGAATTTTAAATTTGTAGGAGTTGTGTTCAACATTATAAAATGCCATTCTCTGAAATACAGTCTAGGAAAAATGAGTATATTTTTAGAAAGGTTTTTGTTGAGGAATATAGTATCTTCGGATTTTTAATAGCTGTTTATACATTTGGCGTAACAGCCCTTAATTAATTTGTCAAAATTTTGAAATTTAGGATTTTTGTGTTTAAACAAATAAATAGCCATTCCTCCTGAAATACAGTCGTAGAAAAGTGATTTTATATTTTTAGAAAAGTTTGATGTGACGAACACATATGTATCTTCGATTCTTAATAGCGTTATACTTTTGGATAACAGTCCTCAATTTTAATTTTGTTGAAAATTTTGAAATTTTTGAAATTCTTTAGGATTTTTGTGAGTTCAAACATATAAATGGCCTTCCTCCTGAAATACAGGTCGTAGAAAAGTGACTTTTATATTTTTAGAAAGGTTTTGATGTGAGAAAAAAGCCCCCCCAAAAACTTATGTATCTTCTGATTTGTATAGTGTATACTTTTTGGAGTAACATTTCCTCAAATTGAATTTTGTCAAAATTTTGAATATTTGAAAAATTTTTGGATTTTTGCGGTTTAAACATATAAATGGCCATCCTCCTGAATTACAGTCAGTAAAAAGTGATTTTTTAGATTTAGAAAAGTTTCTGTGCTGAGGAATACTATTAGTATTCTCGGATTTTTAATAGCTGTTCTACTTTTGAAGTAACAGTCAGGATGAATTTGCAAAATTTGAAAATTTTGATAATTATTCTTCTTCTAAACATATAAATGCCATTTCTCCTGAAATACAGGTCGTTAGAAAATGACTTTCATAGTTTTAAGAAAAGTTTTTGATTCAGTACCTATGGATATCTTCGATTTAATAGCTTTATACTTTTGGAGTGAGAAACAGTCCTCAATTTAATTTTGTAAAAATTTTGAAATGTTGAAATTTTAGGAGTTTTTTGTGGTTTAACATATAAATGGCCATTTCCTCTGAAATACAGGTCGTAGAAAATTGATTTTTATATTTTTAAAAGGTTTTTTGGAGGAATACTATGGTATCTTCGATTTTTAATAGCTGTTACTTGGAGTAACAGTCCTCAATTTAATTTGTCAAAATTTTGAAAATTTTCGGATTTTGTTTTCAAACATATAAAATGGCCATTCCTCCTGAAATACAGTCGTAAAATAGTGAATTTTTATATTTTAGAAGGTTTTGTTTCTTTCTTACTCTAGGGTGTCTTCGGATTTGTATAGCTGTTATACTTTTTGCAGTAACAGTCCTCAATTTAATTTTGTCAAAATTTTGAAATTTTAAATTTTAATTTTTGTGTTCAAAACATATAAATGCCATTCCTCCTGAAATACAGTTCTTAGAAAATATTTTATATTTTAGAAGGGTTTTTGTATGTAGGAATACCTATGGGTATCTTCGGATTTAATAGTCTGTGATTGCGTAAGTCTGGCAATTACTTGTTCAAAACTTAAATTTTTTCAAACATATAAATGCCATTCCTCCTGAAATACAGTCGTAGAAAAGTGATTTTATAATTTTAGAAATGTTATTGTGTGAGAAATACTATGGTATCTGCGGATTTTATATAGCTGGATACTTCGGTTTAAAACATTTAGCCAATTTAATTTTCAAAATTTTGAAATTTAGGACTTTTGTGTCAACATAATTAAATGCCATTCATCCTGAAAACAGGTCGTCAGAAACTGTTTTTAATTTTAGAAGGTTTTGTGTAGAACATGTATCTTCGGATTTTTAATAGCTGTTTATACTTTTGGCGTAACAATCCTCAATTTAATTTTTCAAAATTGAAATTTTAGATTTTGTTTCAAAACATATTAAATAGCCATTCCTCCCTGAAATACAGGTCGCTAAAAAGTGATTTTTATATTTTTAGAAAGTTTCTTTGTGTGAGAACACTATGGTATCTTCGGATTATTTAATTAGCTTATACTTTGGAGTAACATCCTCAATTTAATTTGTGGAAAATTTCTGAAATTTTTGAAAGTTTAGATTTTTGTAGTTACACACATATAAAGCCATCCTCCTGAAATACAGTCGTTAGAAAAGTGATTTTTATTTTAAGAATAACTCTTTAGAGAGCAAAATCACTTTTAATTCTTGAATGACAAAATCCTACAACTTTAATTTTGTCAAAATTTGAAATTATGATTTTGTCGGTTCAAAACAAAAATGGCTATTCTCACTGAATACAGTCTTAGAAAAGTGATTTGTATATTTTTTAGAAAGGTTTGTGTGAGGAATACTATTACTTCGATTTTTAATAACTTTTCTACTTTTGGAGTAACAGTCCTCAATTCAATTTTGACCAAAAATTTTGAAAATTTTTGAAATTTTATGATTTTTGTGTCAAACATATAAATGCCATCCTCCTGAAATACAGGTCTTAGAAAAGTGATTTTTATAATTTTTGAAAGGTTTTTGTGTGAGGAATTTTATGGATTTTTAATATTTTAATAGCTGTTATACTTTTCAAGTAACGGTCCTCAATTTAATTTTATGTTAAAATTTGAAAATTTTGAAATTTATTTTGATTTTAAAAACATGTAAATGATATTCCTCCTGAAATACAAGTCCTTAGATTTTTTTATATTTAGAAAGGTTTTTGTGTGAGGAAACCATGGTATCTATCGGATTTTTTAATAAATTTATACTTTTGAGTAACATCCTCAATTTAATTTGGAAATTTTAAACTTTTGAAATTTAGGATTATGCTGGTTCAAAACATATAAATCTATCCTTCTGAAATACAGTCGTTAGAAAAGTATTTTATATTCTTTAGAAAGTTTTTTGTGAGGAATACTATGTATCTTCGGATTTTAAAAAGATGTATACCTTTGAAACATCACAATTTAATTTGTAAAATTTGAAATTTTTAAGATTTTAGGATTTATGTGTTCAAAAACATATAAATGCCATCCTCCTGAAAATACAGGTGTTAGAAAAGTGATTTTATATTTTTTAGAAAGGTTTTTGTTGGGAATACTATGGTATCTTCGGATTTTTATTAACTGTTATACTTTTGCCGGATATTTTCTCAATTTTAATTTTGTCAAATTTTGGAAATTTTAGGATTTTTGGTTCAAACATATAATGGCCATTCCTCCTGAAATACAGTCGTAGAAAAGTGATTTATATATTTAGAAAGTAATTTGTTGTAGAATACTATGGTATCTTCGGAATTTTAATAGCTGTTATACTTTGGCGTAACTGCTTCGGTTAATTTGTTTACATTTTGAATTTTAAAAATTAGATTTGTTGTTCAAACATATAAATGGCATTCCTCCTGAAAAAACCAGGTCGTAGAAAAGTGATTTATTATTTTTAGAAATTTTTGTGTGAGGAAATACTATGGTATCTTCGATTTTTAATAGCTGTTATACTTTTGGAGTTAACAACATGATTAATTTTGTCAAAATTTGAATATTTTGAATTTTAGGATTTTTGTGATTCAAACATATAAATGGCCATTCCCCTGAAATACAGCGTCGTAGAAAAGTGATTTTTTATATTTTTAGAAAAGTTTTGTGTGAATAACACTATGGTTATCTTCGATTTTTAATAGCTGTTTATACTTTTTGGAGTAACAGTCTTCAATTTAATTTCGTTAAAAATTTGAAATTTTTAATTTTAGATTTTTTTTAAACATATAAATGGCATTCCTCCTGAAAAATACATTGTAAAAAGTCTATTTTTTATATTTTTAAAAGGTTTTTTATGTGAGAATACTATTGGTAGTTTCGATTTTAATAGTGTTATACTTTTCAAGTTAACAGTCCTCAATTTATTTTGTTAAATTTTAAATTTTTGAAATTTTAGGATTTTTGGTTCAAACATATAAATGAGCATAGTCCTCTCGAAATACAGGTCGTAGAAAATTGATTTTTTATATTTTAGAAATGTTTTGAATGTGTGAAGAACACTATGGTATTTTCGGATTTTTAAATTATACTTTTGGCAGAACAGTCCTCAATTTAATTTTGTGAAAATTTTGAAATTTGAAATTTTAGGATTCAGTGGTCAAAAACATATAAATGCCTATTCTCCTTAAATACAGTCGTACGAAAAAGTGATTTTATATGTTTTAGAAAGTTTTGTGTGAGGAATACTAGGGTATCTTCAGATTTAATATATGTATACCTTGCGCTCAGGTAATTAATTTGTGATAAATTTTGAAAATTTTTGAAATTTAATTTATGTGTTTCAAACATATAAATGGCCATCCTCCTGAAATACAAGCATTGAAAAGTTGATTTTTATATTTTAGTTCCTAGAAAGTTTTTGTGTAGAATACTATGCGTACTTCGGCATTTTTAATACGTTTTCTAACTTTTGCGTAACCAGTTCCTCAATTATTTTGTCAAAATTTTGAAATTTTTGAAATTTTTAGGATTTTTGTAGTTCAAACATATAAATTGCCATTTCTCCTGAAATTCAATGCTTTAGAAAAGTTTTTTATATTTTAGAAAGTTTTGTGTGCAGAATTTTAGGATTTCTTCGCATTTTTAATAGCTGTAATACTTGCGTAACAGTCCTCAATTAATTTGTCAAAATTTGTGAAATTTGTGAATGAAATGGCCATTCCTCCGAAATACAGTACGTAGAAAAGTGATTTTTTCTATATTTTTAGAAAGTTTTTGGAGGAACACTATGTATCTTCGGATTTAATAGCTTAATACTTTTCATATAACCATTCCTCAATTTAATTTTTGTTAAATTTTGAAATTTTGAATCTTTAGAATTTGTGTTTCAAACATATAAATGGCCATTCTCCTGAAATACAAGTCGAAAGAAAAGTGATTTGTATATTTTTAGAAAGGCTTTTGTTTGATGAATAAAGGTGTCTTCGATTTTTTAATAGCTGTTATACTTGGAGTAACATCCTCAATTTAAATTTTTGAAATTTTGAAATTTTTGAAATTTAGATTTTTGTGGTTCAAACCAATATATAACTGGCCATTCCTCCTGAAATGCATCGTAGAAAGGATTTTATATTCTTTAGAAAGTTTGTGTGAGGAATACCTATGCATCTTCGCGATTTTTAATAGCTGTTAACTTTTGCCGTAACAGTCCTCAATTTTAATTTTGTCAAAAAATTTTGTTTTAAAATTTGTGGTTCAAACATATAATATCTTCCTCCTGAAAATACAGGTCGTAGAAAAGTGATTTTTAATTTAATTTGTCTAAATATTTTGAAATATTTAGATTTTTGTGGTTCAAACATATAAAATGGCCATTCTCCTGAAATACAAGTCAATAAAAGATATTTATATTTTAGAAAGGTTTGTGTGAGGATATACTATGTATCTTCGGTTTTTAATACTGTTATACTAGGCGTAAACCATGTCCTCAATTTAATTTGTCAAAATTTTGAAAATTTTTAGGATTTTTGTGTTCAAACATATAATGCCATTCCTCCTGAAATACAGGTCGTAGAAAAGTGATTTTATATTTTTAGAAAGTTTTGTGTGAGGAAAACTATGGTATCTTCGGATTTTTAAATAGCTGTTATAACTTTGGCGTAACAGTCCTCAAGTTAATTTTGTTAAATTTATGAAAATTTTAGATTTTGAGCTATTTTGCGCATTAAATAGCCATTCCTCCTAATACAGGTCGTAGAAAATGATTTTATATTTTAGAAAGGTTTGTGTGAGGACACTATGGATCTTTCGATTTTTTAATAGCTTTATTACTTTGGATAACAAGTCCTCAATTTAATTCGTGAAATTTATTGTAAATTTTAAATTTTAGGATTTTTTGGTTCAAACATATAATAGCCATTCCTTCTGAAATACAGGCTTAGAAAAGTGATTTTATATTTTTAGAAAGTTGTGGAGGGAGCACTTATGAATCTTTCTGATTTTAAGTCGGAGAAACTCTCAGATCTTTAGAATTAATTTTATCAAATTTTGAAATTTATGATTTTTCAGGGGGTTTAAAATTATATCCTCCTGAAATTACGTCGTAAAAAAGATTTTTATATTTTTAGAAAGTTTGTTTGAGGATAACTAATGTATCTCGATTTTAATAGCTTTCTACTTTTGATTAACAGTCCTCAATTTTATTTTTCAAAATTTGAAATTTTGAATTTTAGATTTTTGTGATTCAAACATATAATTCCATTCCTCCTGAAATACAGTCGTAGAAAAGTGATTTTTATATTTTTAGAAAATTTTTGTGTTCAAGAACACTAAAGATCTTAATTAAATCTTAATAACTTTTTGAAGAACCCTTTGATAGTGTGATTTGTGTAAAATTTGAAATTCGTAAAGGATCAACGGTAAACCTTTAGGCCTTCTCCTGAACTACAGGTTATAGAAAAGTGATTTTTATATTTTTAGAAAGTTTATGGAGGAATACTATTATCTGCGATTTTTCGTAGGCTGTTAGGTTGGAGTAACAGCCCCAATTAATTTCGTTCAAAATATTGACATTTCGAAATTTTTTGGTTCAAATATTTAAATAGCCATTCCTCCTGAAATACAGTCGTAGAAAAGTGAATTTTAAATCTTTAGAAAGGTTTTTGTGTGAGGAAACACTATGTATCTTCGGATTCTAATACTGTCTACTTTTGAACTGCCTTGTCAATTTTGTTGTCAAAATGTTTTGAAATTTTGAAATTATAGTTTTTTTGCGATTCAAACATATAAAATGGCCATTCCTCCTGAAATACGTCTTAGAAAAGTGATTTTTATATCTTTAGAAAGGTTTTGTGTGAGGAATTCACTATTACTCGGATTTTTATTTGCTGTTATACTTTGGCGTAACAGTCCTCAATTTGAATTTTGTCAAAATTTGAAATTTGTGCTTCAAACATATATATGGCCATTCCTCCTGAAATACACGGTCGTAGAAAAGTGATTTTTATATTTTTAAAAGTTTTTGTGTGAGGAATACTATCGATCTCAGGATTTGTAAATAGCTGTTACACTGCGCGTTAACAGTCCTCATTTATTCGCAAAAATTTGAAATTTTAGGACTTTGATGCGTCAGAACATATAAATGAGCCATCATCGAAATACAGTCGTAGAAAACTGATTTTATATTTTTAGAAAGGTTTTGTGTGAGGAATAGCTATTTATCTTCGATTTAATACTGTTATCACTTTTGGCGTAACAATTTCCTCATTTAATTTCTGTCAAAATTTGAAATTTAGGATTTTGGTTATCAAACATCATAAATACCTCCTCCTAAATACAGTTCGTAGAAATGATTTTTATTTATTTAGAAAGGTTTTATTGTGTGCAGGAACCACTATTTTATCGTCCGATTTTTATAGCTGTTCTACTTTTGGAAAAACATCAAAACATTTATTTTACAAAATTTTAAAAAATTTGAAATTTTAGGATTTTTCTGTGGTTCAAACATAAAAATGGCCATTCCTAAATACAGGTCGCAGAAAAGTGATTTTTATATTTTTAAAAGTTTTTTTGTGAGGAACACTATGGTACTTCGGATTTGTAATAGCTGTCTATCGCAATTGCAATTCCTCAATTTAATTTTGTGGAAAATATTTGAATTTTTTGAAATTTAGGATTTTTGTGTTCAAACATATAAATGCCATTCCTCCTGAATTACAGGTCGTAGAAAAAGTGATTTTATATTTTTAGAAAGGTTTTTGTGTGAGGAATACGATGGTAATCTTCGGATTTTAATAGCTGTTATATTTTTGGAGTTATTTTTTTTGAAATTTAATTTGTCAAAATTTTAAATTTTATTTTGTGTGGTTCAAACATATAAAGGTTATTCCTCCTGAAAATACAGGTCGTAGAGAAACGTGATTTTTATATTTTTAAAAAGGTTTTTGATGGTCAAGGACACTATTTTATCTTCGATTTTACATAGCTGTTCTACTTTGGATAACAGGCTCAATTTATCTTCGACAAAATTTGAAATTTGAAATTTTAGGTGTTTTGTGAGTTCAACATATAAATGCATTCCGCCTGAAAATACAGTCGGAAAAGTGATTTATATTTTTAGAAAGGTTTTGTGAGGAATACTATGGGTATCTTGGGATTTTTAATAGCTGTTATACTTTTCAAGTATAACATTTAAAATATTAATTTGTTAAAATTTTGAAATTTTGAAATTTAGGAATTTTTGTGGTCAAACATAAATGGCCATTCCTCCTGAAGTACAGGTCGTAGAAAATGATTTTATATTTTAGAAAGTTTTTGTTGAGGAAATACAATGGTATTCTCGATTTTTAATAGACCTTTAACTTTGGCGAACAGTCCTCAATTCAATTTGTCAAAATTTTAAAATTTAGGATTTTTGTTGGCTCAAACATATAAATAGCCATTCCTCCTTAGAACTACAGGTCGTAGAAAAGTATTTTTATTTTTAGAAGTTTTGGAGGATACTATGGATCTTTCGATTTTTAATAGATGTAATATTACTTTGGAAGTAACAGTCCTCAATTTAATTTTGTTAAAATTTGAAAATTTTTTGAATTATCGGGATTTTTGGTTCAAACAATTAAATGGCCATTCCTCGAAACTGCAGTCGTAAGAAAAGTGATTTTTTATATTTTTAGAAAGTTTTGTTGTGAGAATACTATGGTATCTTCGATTTTTAATAGCTGTTATACTTTGGAGTAACAGTCCTCAATTTAATTGAGTTCAAAAATTTTTGAAAATTTTAAAAATTTATGGCATTTTTTGTGATTTCAAACATAGTAACTGGCCATTCCTCCAAAATACAGGTCGTAGAAAAGTGATTTTATATTTATAGAAAGTTTTGTGTGAAGAACACTATGGTATCTTCGGCTTTTTAATAGCTGTTATACTTTTGGAGTAACAGTCCTCAATTAATTGTTAAAATTTTGAAATTTTTTGACATTTATGATTTTGTGTTCAACATATAAATGCCATTCCCCTGAAATACAGTCGTAGAAAAAGTGATTTTTATAATTATTGTTTAATTTTTTGTGAGGAATATTATGCTATCTTCGGATTTTTAATAGCTTGTATACTTTTGGTTCAAAGGAAAATTAATTTTGTCATATTTTGGAAATTTTAGATTTTGTTGTTTCAAACATATTAACTGGCCATCCTCCTGAACATACAGGTCTAGAAAATTGATTTTATATTTTTTATAAGTTTTTGTGTGAGGAACACTATGTATCTCGGATTTTTAATAGCTGTTAGTACTTTTGGAGTAACAGTCCCTAATTTAATTTTGTTTAAAATTTTGAAATTTTATTTTTTGGTTCAATATATAAATGATTCCTCCTAAACTAACAGTCGTAGAAAAAGTATTATTTTATATTTAGAAATAGTTTTGTGTTGAGAAATAACTATGTACTCTTCGGATTTTAATAGCTGTTAACTTTTGGCGTAACCTTCCTTCAATTAATTATTGTCAAAAATTTGAAATTTGGATTCAAACATATAAATGCCATTCCTCCTTAAATACAGGTCGTAGAAAAGTGGATTTTTATATATTTTTAGAAAGTTTTTGTTGTGAGAATATTATGTATCTTCGATTTTTATAGCCTGTTTACTTTCGGCGTAACATCCTCAATTAAATTTTGTCAAAAATTTTTAAATTTAGGACTTTTGTGTTCAAAACATATAAAATGCCATTCTATCCTCAAATACATGTCGATAGAAAACTGACTTTATATTTTTAGAAAGGTTTTTGGTGAGGAAACTATTTATCTTCGCGATTTATAGTTTTCTACTTTTTGGAGTAACCAGTCCTCAATTTAATTTTGTGAAAATTTAAATTTTGAAATATTTTAGGATTTTTTAGTGCAAACATAATAAATTGGCCATTCCTCCTAAATACAGGTCGTAGAAGTGATTTCTATATTTTAGAAAGGTTTTGTTGGAATACTATGGTATCTCGAAAATTTTTAATAGTCTGTGTATACGATTTGGAGTATCAGTTCTCAATTTAATTTTTCAAAAAATTTTGAAATTTGAAATTTAGGCATTTTGGATTCAAACATAAAATGCCATTCTCTCACGGCCTCCACCACTGTATGTGATATTTTATATTTAAAAGGTTTTTGTGCTGAAAAACCACTATCGTCACTATCAGTTTTAATAGCTGTTATACTTTGGAGTAACAGTCCTCAATTTAATTTGTCAAATATTTGAAATTTTTTAACTTTAGGGATTTTTGTTATTCTAAAAGCAATGAGCACCCAAGATCCCCTGAATACAGGTACGTAGAAAAAGTATTATTTATATTTTAGAAAGTTTTGTGTAAGACCTATGGATATCTTCGGATTTATCAGCGTTATACTTTTGATAACAGTCCTCAATTAATTTAGTAACAGTTGAAATTTCTGAAATTTTAGGATTTGTGTTGTTCAAACATAAATGGTCATTCCCTCTGAAATACAGGTCGTAGAAAAGTGATTTTTATATTTTTAGAAATGTTGATGTGAGGATACTTATGGTATCTTCGATTTTATAATGTTATACTTTTGGAGGAACCAGATCCTAATTTAATTTTGTTAAAATTTGAATTTTTTGAAATTTTATGATATTTGTGGTTCACATAAAATGGCCATTCCTTCCTAAAATGCAGGTCGTAGAAAGTATTTTATATTTTAGAAAGGTTTTTGTTGAGGAATCCTATGGTGTCTTCGGATTTTAAACTTGTGATACTCTTTGGGTAAAGTCCTCCAATTTAATTTTGTCAAAATTTGATTAATTTTTATAATTTATGATTTTTGGTGATTCAAACAATAAGAAATGGCCATTCCTCCTAAAAATACAGATCGTAGAAAAGTGATTTTGTATTTTTAGAAAGGTTTTTGTGTGAGGAATACTATGGTTACTTCGGATTTTTAATAGCTGTTATACTTTTGGAGTAACAGTCCTCAATTTAATTTTGTTAAAATTTTGAAATTTTGAAATTATAGATTATTTTACAAACATATAAATGCCATTCCTCCTGAAATACAGGTCGTAGAAAAGTGAATTTTTGTATATTATTTAGAAAGGTTTTGTGAGAAGATAACTTGATCTTCGATTTCTTAACCCTAGAACGGGATTCTAATAAAATCATTCTATCCTGGTTGATCTTATTGTCAGTAGACCGCATTTTAAGAATATTCTTATATAAATAATTAATTAAGGCAATGTTTTTTTGCTTTTTTAATTTTCATTGTATATTGCACCATTCCCTATTCACTTTTGTTTTACATTGTTGAACCCGTGAACATAATACCATCAGAGGAAGAAAAGTGTCATATTTTTTAATTTTTTCATAAAAAAAATTACGCGTCTGTCAGACATAAGTGATTTTATTAGCTTTTATACTTTTGACGAAACAGTCCTCATATTAAATTTTTTGTTTTATAGTATCATAATTTTGAGAGATTTTGATGCAAACAGTAATAAAATGGCCATTCCTCCTGAAATACAGGTGTAGAAAAGTGAGTTGTTATATTGTAGAAGTTTGTGATGAACACGTAAAGCTGCCGGATGGTTAATAGCGTGTAACGTAGAGAACAGCCTTCAGGAACGTTTGGCTCAAAAAGTCGTGAACATGGATGCATGGGGCAGGTCAAAAACGATTCAAGAGCCAGCGCTCCGGAAAGTGCAGTCCTGCAGAAAGGGAGGGTTAGGGAAAAAGTGGGGAGGAAGACAGTGGAGCTGCGGAGGTGAAATAGCGGACGTGTGGAGAACATCCCAATTAAGGGTGGCAAAAAGGTGAAAAGTGAAGGAGCAGGGTGGAGCAACAGAGAAAGGGCCATCCGCCGGACAAGAAGCGTTGTCGAGAAAAGGAGGGGAGATGGTGTGAGAAAGGGGTGTTGGGGGAGGTTTAAGACAGGGAGAGCGCCGGAGGGGTAAGAGAGTTTGGAGAACGGTAAGACAGGCCGCAAAGTGTAATGGTGAAAAGGGGGAAATGGGGAAGGGAGAGGTGGGGTGTGGTGTCAAACATAAAACCAGTCGCCTTGGAAGCAGCGAGAAAAGCATTGGCGAGAGGTAGACAGGTGTGTTGTGGAGATACGAGAACGAGCGTGCGGATTATGAAGAGCTGGGTAGACGTGTGGAGGAAACAGGCCTCAACTTGTAGTGGGCAAAATGTTGTGAAATGGAATGGAGATTGTTGGTGTGGAGCAAAAACAATGAAAGCCAGTCCCCGAAAGACAGGGGGAGAAAAGGAGCGGGTAGTAGGTTAGAGGGGTGGGAGAACACACGAGGTATCTGGTCGAGTTAAGCGGGATACGTGGAAGGAACAGGCCCAATGGAAGTGGGTAAAAGGGGAAAATGGGTTGAAAGGTTGATGATGGGGTGGGGCAAACATAAAAAGGCCAGGCCGCCTGAAATACACGGCGTAGAAAAGGGACGGATTGATATTTGAGAAAGGTGTGGGGGGAAAGTACGAGCAGAGCGGTGGAGGTTATACGAGTAGACGGGAGAGCAGGGCCGCAAAACTGAAGTGGGGCAAAAGCGTGAAAAGTGGACGAGGGGGGGGCAAACATAAAAGGCAGCTCCCCGAAAATACAGCGTCGGAGAACAAGGAGGAGATGTGTAGAGAAAGGGGTGTGTGAGGAACTACGAGGGGAGCGGCGGAATGGTGAAGAGCGGGGTGCTGTATGTGTCGTGCGCATTACGCGTGCAGGAACATGTCTCTCCAGTTGTGTGAGCACTCTCTGGTGTACTCGACATATCGTGTGATAGAGCGGGTGTGCGTGTTACGTAGGTGTTCATGTTGCTCAGATAATGTCTCTTTGTGTGCGGGGTGCAAAAGAGACAAGCTCTTGCTCTGTCCGTGCAATGTGACAGATTCTGCAGAAAGTGGAGGTTCGTCCTTACTTTTACATATGCGTCTGGATGTCAATCTCAATGAGGTTGCCTGAAAGCTGTGTATAGGAGGGAGGACTTATTATTCTGCTTGTGAGTGTGCCTCAGAGCTACACAGAAGCACACAGACGGTATAGTAACGTGAGGTATAATATATATATAAGTAATACATAAGGTGCCTCAAGGGAAGTGGGTGTATGCAAGTGGGAATAGTTTGAAAGGTAGACCTGTGGTGAGGTCATAATACAGATTAAAGTGAGATATACCGCTAGGAAGACAGTTAGCGTAGAGATATAAAGGTATAGTAGGTAGAGGTAGATGAAAAGTGATAGTATATATATAGTTGGTATATATCTATATATATACTATATATAATATATAGATCTATTAATTAATATATATATATAACATATATTATTAGTTGAGGTGTAATGATATGAAAATTAAACAGGAAGGAGTTATGAATTCAAATTAATTGTGACTCTAGTACCAGTACGCAGTGAAATAATAATAAGAAAAAAGGGAAATGATAGTTGAAAGTGGAGAATTGAGTGGGCGGGCAAACATAGAAATAGCCAGCCGCCTGGAATAAGACAGCTCAGGTTAGAAATGAATTAGTGATAGTAAGTATTAAGGTTATAGAAAATAGGTAGTGTAGTATTAGGTAGTGAGTAAACGATGTACTGGTATATGCGCTGAGTATTGTAGGAATATAGAGTCTATGAACTGTGGAAGGTAACAGTCCTCA
>JABUQX010075145.1:27500-30000 GCA_015478945.1 Trachelipus rathkii | reverse complement strand
CCATCACCCTATATAACCTTTGATAAACATATGACATTCTCACTCCACATCAACAATATCACTTCCAGATCCATACATAAATTAAATGCGCTGAAAGTACTAACTGGATCAAACTTGGCAAAAACAAAGGAACTCCCACAATAGTATACAGAAAATATATCCACTCGATCCTAAATTATGCATCACCTGCCTGACCTCTCACAATATTACAATCCAATGTTCAGAAATTTGAAACCGTGGAAAATAAACTTCTCATGATAATAACAGGCTGCTTTCTATCAACACCCATCTATCATCTTTTAATTGAAACAAAATTTCTCCCTTTAAAACCCCGTCTTGACATGGTAGGCTTTCAATTTTAAAGTAAATCACTCTCAATAGATCACCACTTGCAACAAACATTACAACCCCACCCCCGACAACCCCACCCCCGACAACCCCACCCCCGGCACCTAGTAGGAAAAAAAAGCACACCAGCATTATACTATTCTAACATATACGACACGCTTCTCCCCCCCTCAATTCCAGATATTTAACTCCAGGGTTGGACCAAAAAAAAAACAGCCCAGTGGGTCTTTTGGGCTTTTTTGGGTTTTATTGGGCTTTTTTGGGGGCTTTTTTAAAATTTCTATTTTTGAGGAAAAAAAAATAAAATGATCAATAATTGAATTTGTGTTTTGTAGTGTCATTTTTGTATTATTTGACAAATAAATTAATATATAGGTATCAAATTTGTAAATTAAACATATATATTTGCGTAACAGACATTGTTCCAATTCCGCACTGCTGAATGAATGTCTTACTATTGTGAAACTTGTAACGGGTAAATGGTATTGCTATTGTCACAGGTTTTTGATAGTAATGGCACGACAGGACCATCTTAAGTAAAGTAATTAGGTAATATATTATCTCTTAATTACTAATTAGATAATATATTAATTTATATTATCTATAACACTAATTCTTGGGGTCTTGTGCTAACATTTCTCTTCTAAATGAAATTTGTTATATATATATATATAATTATTATATATATATTATATATTATATATATATATATATACTTATAATTATATATATATATATATATATTATATATATATATTATATATATATTATATTCCGGTTTATTTGATTCTTCATAGGCAACTTTGAAAAAGTGCTCCTAGAATGTACTAAGATAGTGGACTTCTTGTGATGAAACTTTTAAAAAAAAAAATTTGTAACGCATTAAAAAAAAGAAGCTATTTGGTATAAAAGAAAGAGAAAAATTGTTCTAACCCCCAGCTTATTCTTGAGTTATTTTGTGCTGGCTTCTATGACCGAGGAGGTCTATAGCATTTTGATCTCTCAAGTTATTGTTTGTATTATGTTTATATATCTGAAATTGAGATGTTTAGGACAAAAGGGCCATCATACAGGACATACATATTTTGCAGATTCATATGGGTTCTTGTGTGACTCATTTGGACTAGTCATTAGGGAGTATGAATTCCAATGCAAATTTCCCCCTGTACCACCAGGTAATTATATGGGACTATGGAGGGAAGAAAGAGGAGATTCCGAGGCTAATCCTCTTGGCGAACTTAAAAAGGTTATGTGCTAAAAAAGTTTTTGGAACTGCTAGCAAAGCAATATTTTGAAAAAGTAATTAAGTAACTAAAAAGTAATTAAGTAATATATTATCTCTGATCTGACTCTATTTTAATTTCAACATTTAGGTCTGCTCCTTGAAGAACATAATGAAAGTGAGTTGAACTTTGGCTGGCAAAAATTTATCCTGAATACTTAGTGGACTATATGACTTACAGGTACAGTTAAAACTGCTTTCCTAGCCATAATGTTTTGAAAAAATCACTGTTCACAGTTAAGTTAGCTTAAATGGTGAATATCATGGTATTAAACTTGAAAAATATTGTACTGCATAGAGAAAGTTTACCGGATGGTTTTGCCAGTTTACGGCACCCTTACATTCATGCCCTGCCAGTTCTGGATCATTTGAAAAAAATTTCTGTACCTTTACTCTTGTTTGGTCCAAAGTTCAAAAGAAACTTGGGGTCAGAAAGAGCTCAAAAACTTGTAGGATATATAAATATCTAAGACAGGTTTGACAGCCAGAATAGTTACTATGGTGAAATAAAATTGAAAAATGTGATTCATTCAACAGACTTAATTCAATCCAATGTTAAAATTACTTTTATACTTATTGCATACTATATATAAATTTATAAAATAATTAAACTAATTATATCCTAGTAAATTTATATACCAAAGAGGAAAGAAATCGTTTTACTTATTTTATTTACTGAAAAGTTTATTTAGTATTTTAATAATGGAATCTAAGTTATTATCTTCTAGGTTAATAATTAATAAATTTATAGATACATTTATTTGTACTTTTGTATTAAATTTAAAATGAAAAATTTTTTTTTCTTATTCCCATTTACCTTCAAATATTTAAATTTTCAGTTGAATAATCTTGAATAAAATGAACTTAGGC
>JABUQX010075145.1:0-7500 GCA_015478945.1 Trachelipus rathkii | reverse complement strand
AATTCAATAATAAATCGAATAAAGAAAATAAAAAAAAATCAAGTAAAAAAATTAAGAAGACAAAAGATATTAATCGGAGATTAAACAATTACTTTAAAAGAATATCATTCAAAGAACATATAAATAAGATAAAAAGACATTAACTTTGTTGGTAATTTTTAAAATTAAAGAAGATAACACAAAGCATCGAATGATTAAGGTAGCCTGTGTAAATTAACAAATTATCGGTAACGAAAACAAAAAGGGTATGAGATTACACATATTAGAAGATTGAATAAGACTAAAAATCACAATTACAAAAAAAGGGGCGAATCCGAAATCCTACACATGTGTGGATAACAAAGCGGATTAAATTCGTAGATTATATTCCGAGTCTATCAATAAGTAAATCAGAATAAAAAGACGTTTAAAACGAGGCCTAAAATAAATAAAAAATAAAAAATGTGATATTAATATCTGAAATAGCAAATAAAGATGATAAAAAAGATTACTCGAATAACAAATGAAGAAGACAAAGGATGATTAATAGAGAAAAAAATAATGAAATTAAAAAGAAGATTAATCGACAAATAAAGAAGACAAAAGAGAATTATTGGTGTCGAAGAATACATAAAGTAGATGTAAAAAGTGTATCATGAATAAAGTCGAAAAAACTATATAAGAAGGTGGAATCGAATTATTAAAAGCATAGAAGTTCAAATTACATGTAAGAATTGATAAAAATAAATCAAGATAACGTGACGTAAAATATATATCTAAAATTTACTTAATAATACATACAAAATACAGATTAGGATATAAGCCTTAATGATTTACTCATATGACGTATGAACATTGTAAAACTAAGCAAATAAGAGGACAACAACAAAGGTTCGAGATAAAACATTGCATAAATTTTAAGATCATAAGGTAATATGCAGATAAATTATAAAGATCTATATAAAATAAAAAGTATAATACTAGAAAATAAACATGGAGATTATATATAAGAACAAAAAGTGGTTTTTTAAAGAAGATACATGATAGCATAATAATAAAAGAAAAACAAATAAAGATAAAAGTATTCAATAGCTCTGAGAAGAAAGTCTTTAAGAGACAAGTAAAGAAGATAAGAATAATATAAAAATCAGCATTAAAGGAACCGTTAAAGGACAAATAAAGACGAAAATAAAATGAAAAAATGAAAAATAGTGATAAGAGAAAAAAAAAAGGTAAAAGTCAGTACCAATAAAGAAAATGAAAAGAATAAAAAATAAAGATTAAAGAAAATTAAAGGTAATGAAAAATCTAAAGACGATTAAAAATTAAAATCAAATATACCCGAGGAATTTTGATTTCTTGATCCCGGATTCGTAGGTAGCGCAAATACCTAGAGAGACTCTCCTGCTTAAATAGGGATATTCCCGTGAGTTGTGAATTTAAAAAGAAAAAAATAATAATAAAGAAGATAAAAATATGTTTTAAAACGGGATGAACACAATAAAGAATATGGAAAAGCGAAGAAGAAGTTAGATAAGGAATTTCAAATATTCGCAATGCTTTAAAAAAATGAATGAAAAAATAATAACAATAATATCAAAAACTTAAAAGACAAGAAATATATTAGATCCAGCTTTACAAAAGTTTCTAACTCAGGAGCGGTCAAGCAAATCACGACGCATAGCGCAGCATAGTGAACCGCTTAATTTAAGTAACAATTTTATAAAAGCAATTACATTATTTAATTATTATTACTATTCAATTTCAAACATATGATGGTACTACAAGTAACTCACATAAAATGTATTGAAACATGTATTGTATACCATTCGTTGGTCAGTATTAGACGTTGAAGAGAGAGAGAGAGAGAGAGAGACGAGACGAGAGATGGAGACCGATGACCGAAGAGCAGAGAAGAGGAGAGACGACAGCACAAAAGACCCACGAGAGGGGACGACAACGAGAGACAGAGAGAGAGAGAGCCACGAGAGAGACCGCACCGAGAACCCACGGAGAACCACAAAAAATACCCCATCCGACGCACGAAGATGACCCACCAAACCCGACAAAGAGCAATACGAACGAGCCCCCGCACAACACAGGACATAATACCCGAAAGACCAGAGAACGGAACCGCACATCGAGCCCAGACCTCACGCAGAACCAAACTGAAGCCCAGACGAGACGCAGCCGCCGAGAGAGAGAGAGAGATTCGAGGAAGAAGAAAGAGATTTAAGAAAATCATAAGTGAATGACAAAATTATTAAAAGCATCCTTTTCCCGCTGAATTAATCTTTTTTATTATTTAACAATAAATCATTAAAAGTTAGCTTCTTCCTCTTTCAACAAGTACAACTTTTTCGTTTAATAATACACAGAAAATTTATTGAAAAAACATTTTGTTACTTCAAAATATTATTACTTAAAAATTTCAAATTTACTTTAGAAGAATGAAAAACATTTCGCCTATGTTAAATCAACCCTCAAGGGAGGCTTTTGGAGCCTTCTATTCCACCTCACTTAGCAATCCCATACGTTGACGTCACTGAGTCTGAATTTTTTTTATCTTTGGCACACTGAAAGAAATATAAGAAAAGTAATAAATCAAGCAAATATATGCTTTATTTGGAATAAATATTCGAATTTAATAAATATTTCTATGAATCAGCAACAATACATTAAAAGTGGAACAATAGTTTTTAAAAGGTTGTCTTACTTGAATATATCTTTATATGACGAAAGTGCCAATTACACACTACACTACTACAACACACACATACTATATATATATATACTAATATCATATATATATAATATATATACTAATATATATACGTATATATATATATATATACTATATATATAATATACTCATATATAGAATATATAACTATATGTAGCGAAGTAATCCATATTAAATATATAATATATATATATATATATATGTTTATGGAAGTAAAATTTTAAAATAAAGTTATAAAAATTAATGTTTTGGGTAAATCGCAAACATGTACAGCTGTCGGATGGGTATGCGACTTGCTGGTGGGTTCGCCGAGGATTGGGAGCGATTCCTTTTTCTTCCGCCCCTTCACCCCAAGAATACTCGTCCCTTACTACTATATATCGGAGACAAAACACATTCCATTTATATAACTAATCATAATCATCTCGGTTTCCAATTAGTCATTTTATTTTTAGAGAATTTTCTTTAACTCTTGTACTGAAAAAAAGAACGTCAAATTATTTTTATTGAGCTTCAACAATTCTCATTTAAGTTTATCCCTAATTCAATTTCTATTTCTGTTTTAAAACTTCGTTAATTGGATTTAAATTAATAATTTACTAATTATTTGAAATTATAATTGTTATATTTAAAATAGTTAATTATTTATTTTTATAATTAGTTAATTTTGACGAGAACTAATATTCTATTAATTAAATAAATTATTTATAATTTATGCATTAAACATTTCAATCAATATATATATATTAATATATATATTATATATCTATATATAATAATATATAATATAATAATATATATATATATATAATAATATATTATATATATATATTATATGATACTACATATATATATATATATTATATTATCCTTATTAAACTACAGGGACGAATAATAAAAATTCAGTGTCGGAATGGTTGGTAATGCTATCTCAGATTTATTTACCAACGCTAAGATTGCATTCTTTCATTGTTGTACGAAAAAAGAAGAATTAATTTTACATTTTAGGCAGCTGGATGGTTGCGAGAACCCCGCGGATAGTCCGCCGGGGCCGTCTGCCGTGCATTGGGGGCAATCTGTATCCCACCCATACGGTATTCGCTTAATTCGAATTTAAAAAAACAGACAGTGTCATGGCGTCTACAATCCACTCTACAAACTTTACTTGATACATCTCAATTTAAACTGAAAAAACTTGCTAAGTACCATTCTATTAAGCTTACATGGAAGCCAAAAAAAGTACTATATCAATTTTCTTTTCTACTTTTTCGTTAATGACCTTCTCACATATTTGAAAATTCCCCATTACAAAGAAAGTTTGTCTTTTTCTGTTATTCATAAATTTAGGGTCATAAAATGCATTTCCCAATTTTATTTACAAAGATTAAACTTTTTTATTGCTCCCTGGTATAATAAAAGTACTACTATATATATATTATATATATATATATTATATATAATAGTATAGAAATATATATATATATATATGATATATTATATATATATATATATATAATATATTATATATATATACATTAAAACACTCAGTTTCTTTTGTAAAATTATGAATTTTTGTTATCTTTTTGCTATTTGTTTGTTGCCCATCGAGGGTGTATATTTTAGTTGGTAGCCGTTGACGCCTTATATCCGATCAATTTTATTTTTGTCAGTGTCTGTATATTTTGTGTCCAATTAGTGATTGTTTTATTATTTGTTTTCAAAAGTAAATGTATTATATGTTTAAAATATAATATTGTGGTAATTCCAATCTCGACGTTCTTGCTAATTATTTCTGTAGTAAAGATATAGGTATTTTAAGAAGTGTTTTCAAATTAATTTGTTTATATTGTGAATATTTTATGCATTTTGATCTCAAAGTGTCGTCTTGCCAAAGACTATAATTTTGCCAGGTGACATACTATGTCCGCATTGTTGCACTAAGTGATGACTGGCAGGTAGTCTGTATTACTGACATTTGTTTTGAGGTGTTGCAAATATTATTTAGTTTTATTAAATTATAAAACATATTAAACCGTTTGTATTTATTGTATTTAATTATAGTGTTTATGAAATTCACAGTTTTCTTGTTTAATTAAAGATTTGTTTAATCACACTACGTAGGCAACTTCTTTGCCTTGTTAGTCGACACAGCTGCTGTTATAAAGTCCAACTGTCTTGTACGTAATTTGTCGCACACTTATAATCGACATACTTATAGTAAATGCTAAACATTTAATTTTTCAAGTAAGATTTGTAATTCCTTATTTAACGACCCAGTATCTATATGTTTTATTAATATAGTTTACATATTTATATCCATCGTGCGCATAAATATCTATGTATATTTTACTAGATACATCATTAGTGCATAGGATCCTATATAAATTTAAACGATAAAAGTATTTTATATTCTTTTAATGATCAAACAGTTAGTTAAAATAAGCGATTTATAGTACTGTGATTCTATATATTCTAATGCGCATGTATGTAGAACTAAGGACACTCAACTACATCGTGCCGGTGAATTTATAAATCGAATTTCAAAGAACAGTACATTTTCATATTTTTTTATTTAAATATAACTGACGTACTATTTCAATTTCTATTGTCATTATAATGCGCATGTTGTAGATATCCAAGGCACTCCTAACTACATGTTCGTGAATTTATAAAACCTAGTCTTGTGTAAGTGCAGCACGCTTTTATTTATTTTTTTTTATTAAAAATTATTTTCTAAAATTTCCCCGTATGTTTCCTGCAGTCGGTTTCCAAACGTATTTACTTCTTATTATCTTTGATTTTAAGTATTAAATATTCTAAGTCTTAAAGACATTGGTTTCATGATCAGAACATTGATCATTAAACAGGTGAGTTCAACTTGATAAGAAATAATATTGACTGACACGGTTTTCATATAAGGATAAACGAACTCGACGTCAAACGTTGTTCACCTTGAGGGTCTTGCAGGAGAGATTTATGTTGCGTGAGTTTTAAGCTATTAGATTCACCTATAATATGCACAGTCCCGATAAACACAATTCAAAACAGAGAGGCCTGGATTACTGTTACAAATACAGGTTTGATGAGAATCTAAAAGGTGTTAGTTGATTGGATATTGTCACGCGGGCCTGGCCAAAGGATTTGTTATCAGTTTGCAAGAGTAAGTTTGACACTAGAACTTTATTATCTTTTCACACCCAATCGCATACATATATATATATATTATATATATAATTAATATATAATATCTATTATATATATATATATATATAATATATATATATATATGTATCATAATTATATATATTATATATATTATATATACTAATATATATATCATATATATTATATATAGTATATATACTAATATATAATATATAGTATATATATACTATATCTCATCATAAATTAATATACTATATATATATACATATATATATCATATATATACTATATATATATATATATTACTATATATATATTAATATATATATATTATATATATATATAATTATATATATATATATAATTATATTAAATATATATAATATATATATATAAATATATATAGTTATATATAATATATATAATATATATATATATATATTATATACTATATATATATATATATATATATATAAATATATATAGCGTATAATAATAATATATATATAAATATATATATATAAATAAATATACTATAATATATATATAATATATATATAATATATATTATATAATATATATATATATATATATATTGTACTATATATATATAATTATAATATATATATATATATATATATATATAATATATATGCTATATTATTATATATATATATAAGCTATATATATATATAGTAGTATAAGTATAGATATATATAGTAGGGTAAGTGAGTGAGTGATACTATAGTGTAATATAGTAATAAATAGTATATAACGAGTGAAGAGGGTAGGTAGGAGGGCCCCGTAGTATTATAGAGTAGTGTGTGGGTGGAGTGAGTGGAGATGGATAGTGTAGTAGTATATATATAGTATATATATATATAGTAATATATATATAGATATAGGGTAGGGTGTATGAGTGAGTAGTGACTGAAAGTGATGGTGAATATATATGAAAGTGTGAGTATATTGATATGTATGATGATGGTGTGAGGAGGTAGTGAGGTTGGGTGTAGGTGAGGAGTGGGTGGGAGTGGGGGGTGAGGAGGTGATGAGGAATATAGGGGGTGAGAGGTGGAGGGATAACTATATCATAATATATATAGTGAGTGGTGATAACGTATATATATATATATTATTATAGGGTATGATGAGTGAGATATATGGTGAGGGTCAGGGTATATAGTGAGTGAGTGTGGGTACTGTATGATATATATATATAGGCTAGTAGTATAGTGAGGGGGGTGAGGTGGTTAAAGTTATACTATATGTGTGATGTTGAGGGTGAGTGGGGTGGATGTACGGGTGTGGTGGGGGGGGGTGGGATATATATATATAATATATATTATATCAGGTATTTAAATAAGTTAATATATATATATATATAATATATATATATATATATATATATATATATATATACCATATATATATATATATTATATATTATATTATATATATATATATATATATATATATATATAATATATATATATATATACTATATATAATATATAATATTATATAATATAAATATATATATATATATAGTGATGATATATATTTACACATAATAATATAATAATTTAATATATGACATCATTACATAGCTA
>JABUQX010075144.1:0-26639 GCA_015478945.1 Trachelipus rathkii | reverse complement strand
CATTCTGGTCCCAACTTCTAACACTTTTCCAATAATACCTCTACCATAATCACTTGCTTCCTCCGTTAGGTAAGGCTATTTCTGTTGCCTATATGGCGACATTCTGAAACAAAACATATTCGAAATGACCATTCTAATTAAAACGACTATTAGATGTCCAATAATTCATCTCCAACCTTTTTCAGCGATGTGCATAAAGGATGTTCTTGGTCTTCCTGCATCTAGCCTTATATGCTCTTAAAAATCTTAGTTAAGGTTAATTCTGTAGCTTTCAGGATATATTGTTTCATGGCATCTTAATAGTGTTCTTAATCTCTCAATTATTATTGTGCTATTACCTCTAGATCTTCCCATTCTTATCATTCTACATCTAATTCTTGCACAATTCCCATTGTTATTGATTTTACAAATACCAATATCTCAAAAACTCTTCTAACATAAAACTCTCACTATCATGTCCTCCGTATAACTCACCTGGTTTATAATCTTCCAAATAAATTTGTTATTGTATTTGTAATCTTCGATGCTCGGTTACTTTCTTACAGTATTCTTGTCATTTCAAAGCACATTACTTCGCGGATCTTTAATTACGCTGCCAACTCTACATAGATTCGACAGGCAAATTGTCGGCGCTCTAGCAAAATCGACAACGTCTCATTATTTCATACTTGAAAAAACAATATGCTACCCGAGTTGCTACCCAATCAATCAATCTGGTTCCAATTAATTCCCATCTTTTTCTCATAACTGACCTAAATCTGCATATACTTTTATGACGTATTGGTAATCGCAAACTCATCTCTTGATTAGAGATCCACGTTGTTCCTTGCTCTTACTCCTTTCCATCGTCTTCAAATTCTGTTTTCTAGTTGTCCTTTTGCTGCACTTTTCTGGCGCCATTCTCGTTCCTAAGTTCCGTTTTAGTTGTGTCTTAGAACGGTCTGTAACGATCGTCACGACTCCAACCTTGATGGCTGACAGATCTGACAATCTTCTTGGCGTGGTGTAGTTATTCACATTCCACATTTCTAAATGAGTATATGCAAGCAAAAAAAATTCTTAAACTATTGGTTAGACCTGTGTAAAATTACCTATAATAATTAAAATTATAACACATATTTGTACCTATATTGATACTCGTTTCCGAAATAACGCTATTTATGGTATTCAAATAATAAAACTAAAAATATCATTTTAAGTGTTTTTATTATATAAAAGATTATTATAACATAAGTATTAATCAAATATATATACATTTACAAAAAATAAAAATTCAACATCTTTCTTTTACTCTTCATTGTAGTTTCACGTTTAGTGATAGAGATAGTAGTTGACTAGTCTTTACTGTCCCTATCACTAAATGTGACTCTTGCTTTTACACTTGATTTGGACTCCTTCTTGCAGTTGGATCTGCAGTCTTCATGGCAATTCTCTTTGCTGTATGATCTATTCATTTCTGTAGCGAGAAGGTTTGCATTGTCTCGTTGAACAGGAGATCTTTGTATCATTGTATATTGGATGTTTAGGTCTATATTGATAGATTCTTGTTTCTTTACCTCTTGTTCTTCGTGTACTTTCTTCTATTGATAACGGTATTGGTAAAGCTATTGCCTGTTCAATAGTATTAGGCATCTCTTCTGTTCTTTCAAGTATCGGTTCTTCTTCTGGTGTAGCATGTCTTACATCTTCTTCTGTTAGTTCTGCTACAGGTTCTATATCTTCATCTACAGCTTCAGGTGTTTCATTTTCTATTGTTGATTCTCTGTTAGATTGAGGTGATTTTAAATATACTACTCTAGTTTCGTTATCATCATCTTCATTTTCTTCGTATCTTTCAGAATTTCTGTTTCTGTACTGCATACTTCTTCTTAAGTTGTTATTTCTTTTCTGTGTTGAGTAAGAGGGTTTATTTATTTCGTTTTCTACGTTATTTTTCTCATCTTTTCCTCGCGTTTTAGCAGTTTTAAAATTGTCAACATTTACTCTGTACATCTTACCTGTTGTTGGATCTCTTAGGATATAGGTATTGCTAGTTTCGAATTCATTCCCGTAAGCTTCGATTCGGAATGGACCTCTCCATTTACGGAACAATTTAGGTGATAGGTGTGGTGGTTTAATTCTCTGTGTATACACCAAATCTTTCCTATCTTATGGTTCTATTCCCTCTGCCTTTCTTACTACTCTGAGCTCGATCTGATCACTCTTATTTAACCTCACTTTCAAGTGCTGTCATTCTACGCGCCTGTCTTTCTTATTCTTATTAAATTCTTTCATATAACTTTTCTATCTTTTCATCTTCCTTTATCTGTGTAATGTTATCTTTAGGTTTATAAATGCTTCTGAATGCGTAAATCTGATGGGCTACGCTTGTATTGGTATCCATACAGTAAGCAAACTGGGATCTGTTTCATAATACTTACTGTGGATAGGTGTTGTTTATAGCTGTTCTTGGGCCAAAGTAATGATATTGGTCCCAATCACGCTTTGGATGTCCTTGTAAACGTAACAATCAGAGAAAGTTCGCTATCGTGCGTTGGTGTTTTCCAACCAGCCTCATTGCTGTATCAGCGTGTAGCTACTTACTTCTACTTTTAATTAACAACCTTTTTAGATGCATATATGACTCTTTTAATCATTCTTCGATGACTCGACCCTCCATTCTTCTTGTCATTTCAAATCTAATTACTCTTTTTCATCTAGAGTTGCTTCTTTTTTTAATCTTTCCGATTCTATTCTTGCTGATTTTAATAGAGTTTCCTGGTTGGTCGTCTGGAAAGAGAAAGCAGGTCTGAAATGAGTGGAAGAAGGAGCGTCTGATCAATGGCAAAGGGATGAATAGAGTTGTTAAAAGAACAGCTGAAAAGATCAATAAAATGTAGGAATGTGGTTGGAAACATAACAAAACCATAAGGAACACTTCAGTTAACATAGAATTGAGAATAAATAATCAAATAAAATGCCACCGAAGTATTGATTTGTGAGAGAGCTACACTCAAGTATGAGCAAAGTATAGGAGGAAACCAGAAGAAAGGGGGCATACAAAGTGTCAGCACACAAGATTAATCATAGTTCTTAAAGCAGATACCAAAAGTCTTTAAGATACAAATTTATATTGACAGTTGAACTAGAGCATCAAAAACCATATTGATTACCGGAAAAGGTGGACAAGATTCCAGATTCTCCTTGAAATGAGACTTAAGGATAGATTCAAAGATATTAGACAGAGCAAAAGTGAGAAATATTGGGAAATAGTTAAAAGATCCAGAACACCCAACCTCCTTTGGAATCGGTTGAGTATTCTCACATTTCTAACGTATGCGTTAAGTGTTGCTGTTAATTCAGAGATAATAAAAGTTGAATGTTGATTTTCACCAGTTTAGGAACACACTATCTCAAAACACGAAGAGGAATGCCATTTGGACCTTTTGTCTCCCAAGCAGTCACTGATGCTAACATCCCTTGCACTTGATCATGCATAATCTCAAATGAAGACAAGTTATACCCGGGAGAAGTAGTAACATTCGGAAGTTACCCAGGGTGAAATTAGATAAAAAAAGAATGATGGTGAGATTATACTTTTCATCTTTGCAGATTTGCAGATAAGTGTTTCATCTGCAATAAATATTTTATCAATTACTTGTCAGAAAAACTTTTGTAAGCTCACAAAAAATATTCATGTATATTATTCAAATTTACAAAATGAATTTAATGTTAATATAAATAATATAAAATTGGAAAGCATAATCAATGAAAATTGAAAAATTATCGTCGAAAGATTTCACCACTCAAATAGTCAATACCTTTGCTAATAAATATAAGTATAGACTAGTAAATTAATATAATATAAATTATAATATATATAATATTATAATTAATATAATAATATTATATATATAAAATATATATATAATTTATTATTAAATATATATATATACCGAATTAATATTAAATATAATAATAATATTAATATATATATATTAATATATATTAATTTATATATACCTATAATAGAATATTAAAATGAATACAGTGAATATACAGGTATATAATAATACATAATAATATAATATATATACATATATATATATATATATTACTATAATATAACAATACCTTTGCTAATAAATATAAGTATAGACTAGTAAATTACATTACAAAATATATATATATATTAATAAAATCGTTTACAAAAAATCTTCAAACAAAGCTTTCAATCTTAGAACAAATTTATTTATTACTATTCAGATATCCTTATTATTATTTTAATATTTATTAATAAACAATCTTTGATTAAACGATAATACAGAAATTTAAACAAGTCCAAAGATCATTTATGTGAGAGAAAATATAAGGCTACGTGAATGAAGAGAGGACAATTATTTACCCAAACCAAACAGAAAAAGTTCTTTTATACATTATTTTAAAAATAATATAATAAAAATTAATAAATAGACTAAGTTTGTTGGTTACTATTTGCCATTGTCGTAATGATTTTGCACTTGTAGTTGCCGAGGTAAAGAAATCTGTTCATACGTATGGTACATTTTTTTTGAGCAAAAATAAATAATAAAGAAAAAGCTGTTGAAATGCTTTAAGAATTTTACACGGCATCGTAAAATGCAAAAAAAAATAAATACTGACTCAATTCGACTTTCCTTTAATTCATTACATTTATCTAGCAAACATAACATCAAGTTATTTATTTACTTTTTTTAAATTTAAGATAAAATAATGAAATTGCAAAAAAAAAAACATTTATCTATCTTGGAATAAACATATCAGAGAAAAACTATAAAATAATGCTTGCTCTGATATTTTTTTTTTTTTTTTTTTTTCTGTTAATTTATATTTTTTGATTTGGGGGGAATGATTGGTGCAAATCTTGATATATATATTACCTTCGAGTTCCAAAAAGTAACTAAATATTCAGATTTTAATGCCAACTATTATAAATAAATTTTTTTTTATCAATCAATTAAATAAGTAAAATATACAATGCCAACTTGTATGACACACATATATTAAATTTCAAATAGAAGTTTAGAAACAAAACCCAAAGAGGGTGGTGTTTTGGTGTTTTGCTCTTGAGTGGTTTCTTGGAGTGGGTTTTGGAGTTTTGGGGGTTTGGGGTGTGAAGATGGAGTAAGTCGTTCAACCATGCTCACACTTCTCTGAAAATACTTTCAACATCCTCTACTCAGGTCCACAAGTCACTGAGATTTCATTCATATTTCTCCAACCCTGTATTGTTGGATTGCATAGAAAATGTTTTACCATCCTTATTTTCAAAAACAGATACCGTTCTCTGATTATTCTTCGCTTCCTTTGTCTCCATCTAATCTTCCCCACCACAAGTCTGTGGTCCGAATCAAGAGACACTGGGTATGCTTTTTGACATCCATAAACACCCTTTAATCAATTACAATCATATAGAGCTATCATAGATTTCCATATTCCTGGTTCTCGAATTCACGGTACCACTTCCAACCTTTTACTCTCTGTTCCGTGGTTTAAAAAAAGTGTTCATGATCGCTGCACCATTCTTATATCAAAGTCAACTAGTCTTTCCCCTTCCTTATTTCTAGTTTCAGTAGTTTGTACCTTATTTCTTCCCCTACCTCCTCTCCTCATCCCCTCTTTCTCCCACAGACCCATAATTGTTATTTGTCCCCCTCTTCTTCCATCATATACACCCGCAGGGTTCGTTCCATAAAACCTATCTTCTCCACCTCATCTTCCCTGATGCGGCTTCATAGACCTGTATAAACTCAATTTTTGACTCTCCCTCTTTCAACGTCACAGCCAATCATCTTTCTTTTTCACTGAATACGTTTTACTACCACTTTAATTAATGTTCTGGCTGTCAACAAACGCTACACCGTGTCTTCTCCTACCTCTCTACCCTGACACCATACATAAGCATTGCTGTAATTTCTTCACTCCTCTCCTTGTATCCCTCACCTCACACACGCCCAAATATCAACCTTCATCCATCCATCAAGCTCTACAGCCTCCCCTCTTTATCCAGAGAAGATGGTGTCTCGCGATTTATGTAGCCAGTGTAAGTACGTGATAGTCATTTTTCCTATCCTCTGAACTCGCCGTCGGAACCGAAGAAGTCATGATCGTCGTATTCCGATAGCACAACAAGAGTTTCACACAGCTTAAAATATTTATGCTTGGCACGGCGCACCGTCGCAAGAACCTCCCCCCCTTTTTATCCGGGAACTGGACCGCACAGATGCTTACCCTTGGAGATGTTATATATATCAATAATTATAATAATATATATTATATATAGTATATTATATTTATAAATAATATATTAATAAATAATATTAATATAATATAATATATATATATTATCATACGTTATTAATTATTATATTATTATAATAATAATATATATATACTAATGAATATATATAAAATATGTATATACTATATAATATATAAAATTATAATATTATTTAATAATAATATACTATATAATATATATATATCAGAATAAATATATATTATATAATAAAAAAATAATATATAATAATATATATAATATAATATAAATAAATATATAACTGATATAATATATATAATATATATAATAATAATATATATATAATATAATAATATATATTCATTATAAATATATAATATAGATATATATATAATATTATATATAGGAATATAATTAAATTGTCCAAAAGTAACTGTTTATCTGATTATCGGGTATCTAATATATGAAGCCTTGACTTCACCTAATTACAAGTTATTCTCAAAAGTACAACAGTATGACCCATTGCAGCATATTACACAGCGGTTTATAGCGTACCGTAAAGTCATTATCCAAAAGTGTGTTATTATGCGTGTTACAAGTATTTTTAGTTTCGCATTCATACAAAATGATACCCTATCATTCTTACAACATTAGGGGAAGAGGGAAATGCACGACTTAGAGATCTGGGCTTGATGGAGATGTCAAGTGCTTGAATTTTTTTCTTCGCCAGAAAGTGAAATCCATAATTGAAGAGCTCAGTGTTGAGAATGTTCAGAGACGCGTTCATGTCGTTCTTTCTACTCGGAACCATCGTAGTTCGAAGTCATTCCAATACATCTTTGTATTTAAAGACCGTAAATAATGTCTTTACGGAAGTAAAAAGATTTCTTAAAATTATGTCTGTTGGAATGAAAAAACAATAAATCAGTTTTGAAAGGCAGATAAATAATACGTAATTTGAAAGTAAATTTTGTGCCTTTCTCCTTGCCGTCTATTTATAGGATCTTTACTCAAAAACCCATGATTCAGTCTCCTGTTATAACTATTATCAAAATCATTTGCTCCCATTCAAGTCTTCAAGAAATTTCCAAATTTACCCTGTTCCTTATGCTCCACAGACAATTCTCTGCACTAAGCTTCCACCAAATTTTTCGCCAGTGATATAATGGTTCCGTAAAATTAATGAAACTACACTTTATCCAACCAGTTATCTTCTGCAAATCACTCTACAACTTGAAAAACAAGCGGTCTCTCTCCATCACAATCCTCTAACAAACTCCACATTTTATCGTTTTGTTAGCGAGATTGGCTTCCACAAGGTCAGTGTCGATCTTCAACATTTTCTCGTCCTCTTTGGAAAGCTTAATGTGCCACTAAAAAAACCATTATTCTCGAATAGAGCGGCATCCCGTAAAGCTCGTTTCGAAAGCAAAATAAATTCCCTCGTGTGGCAGATTGTACGTTCATACAGAATTACAAGCTTACCGCTGTTCAAAATTTACCTGCATCGCAAAACGAGGATAGAAAACACGCCCAATACACAAAAATTAGTGCACAAAAAGTACGAGTTAGACACACCTCCATAAAAAAGATGTATGGCAAGACTGACTTTATAAATCTGCTCTAAAAACTTATGGAATGATGCCAGTAATATTTCCCATCGTTATACTCAACGAGAGCACATACTCACTCGATTCATGAAATCAGTAAACTTTTTGGACGAAGATATATAATATATAGATATTATATAAAAAATAGATATATATATTGTTATATATATATATTAATAAATATATATAAATATATTATATATATATATATATATAAATAATCATTATATTATTATATATAATATAATATATATATACATATAATGATAATATTATATTAATATATAATAATATATAATAATGGAACAACAGCCACTAAATAAAAAATTCGACAAACTATAAGTTTTTCATTTCCGTTAAAAAATATGATAAACTAATTTGTTTATTACCTATATTTATATATTAAAATTAAATTAAAACTTAACATCCAAATTTTGAATAACTTAATTATATGTGGATAATATATAATATATTATATATAATATATAATAAATATATATACTATATATATATATAAATATATTATAATATATAATATAATAATTAATAATATTATATATTAAAATATATATATATATTATATATAAAATAATATATATAATGATATTATATATCTATATATATATATTATATTATAATATAATAATTTGGAACTATAAAATATAATAATAATATAATTATATATATAATAATATAATATATAATAATATAATAATATAATATATATTATATATATAATAGTTAATATTAATATATATTATAATATAATATAATATTTATAATATATATAATATAATAATATTATTATATATATATTATATATAATATTTATATATAATATATATATAATATAATATATAGGATGTATTATATAATATAATATATATATATTATAATATATAGAATATAATATAAACTACATCTCCGACATGACTCGCTCGCAGATTTTATTTCATTTTTCTCTTAGCTAATAAAATCTAGAGGCTCAGGACCGTTTTTGTATTTTTCAACGGACTTAACTTCTTTGAGGATAATCAATAACGCAATGTGGCACGTTACAAATTGATGGCTTATCGATGACCTCTTCTAGTTAGGGCTTCTAATGTATAATCAATTTTTAATCTTTCAAGTAGCAGATAATTTTTAATAGTATATGGAACATGTGACAAAAGAGAAGAACCTGACCTCAACATCGAAGCTTTGACAAACTCTTGAAATAAATCATAGAAGCTTCATACTCACTCTGGAGTGTCTGGGTGAAACAGGGTGAAAAAAATGATAGAATAGAATGATATTTATTCAATAATTACAATGTTCGTTGAATCTTTTCTTCATTAACATTCTGAACCTTTCATATTATTGATTTCACACTTATTACAAAGTTGCCAGATTTAAACTTTTGTGATTGATCTTATTTAAGCTTACCCTGAATAGAATAAATAAAACAGCAGTGTAGTAGGAATACATATCAAATGAGAAACATTCTCTTCGAGCCTTGGATTTTATTTTCAAGCATTCATCCTTTAATTGTTTGAAGGTGAATCCTTAGGAAGATATCCAAAATAAACATATGCAGGTGTTTAAGAAAACACGAATTTACAATTGGCCTTGATGGGAAGTCAAAAAAGTTACAGATCACTCACAGAATCAGCAAATTCAAACTGTCAGCTCAAAATTTTCTGATCCAACTTAAAACATTTAAGTTACCGACTCCACCCACTTGAAAATTACAGACTCCATCTCCACCCTCTTCAAAGTTACGACTCCACTCCACCCTTTTCAAAAGTGCCGACTTCCGACTCCGACGCCACACTACATTTACAAAACACTACCGATCCCCCGTCTCCGACCCACAAACCTGTGGATGAACACTTCGAAATTCGGCTTAAATCATCTTCGTCTTACAATGTATATTAGACACCATGACAGTAATGTGGATTATGTCATAAAACTCATTTATTTGGATCAGCCGTTTCTAAGAGAGAAGTTCTAGATGGAGAAACGCTCCCATCGAAGCGAAAAGAATAAATTTAAAGCAAGTAAGAAATACTATTAATAAATGGACCAAACGCATGGCATTAATCATTGATTTGAATTTGTAGAAACAAAGCGTTACGCGTTCATGGAGTTCGATGTTTATGGAGGCTTTATAAGTTCCGACAGGAATGGAGGATACGTACAATTAAATAGCATCATCTCCATTACTATCAAGGATAAGGAGATAAAGTGTAACGTAGGAATGTAAGCGACATCTAGTTATTTAGTGATTTAGGAAATATATATGTGTATTTTGTTTCCGAAAGACTGCAATCTGCTTATAAAAATGATTGATGGAAAAGATTTTTGATGAATATAAAAAATATGCGTTAGAAGTGTTATAGAGAAAATTAGAATTCAAATTTTACGTCACATAATGTGATAAAAATGAGGGAGGAGGAGATTAACTGGAATATATATTATTATGATTACAACAAGCGATGATGATAGGTAATGTGAATAGGAAAGCTCATGGAGGTGATATGAGTATTGTTGGTTTAGGCTTTGAATGAATAAAGTATGCAATGATGATAGTGGAAAAGTGTGGAAAGTAATAAGTCAGAAGTTTTAAGAATATGAAAGCCGAGGACGGCAGGATGTTTAATGTCTCCTTGTTATTCAACTTTATGATGGATTATGATAATATTAAGAGTATTGGGGTGCAGCGAGATGTTGTTAGAATGATGGAGAATGGAAAGAGAAGTGAGAACGAAGTGGAGTATATGCCCTACTAATTATAAGAGGATATTGTTTTTGCGCGGTTGAATCGTGAAAAAGGGGGTTGAAGGATTGGTAAGGACTTGGCAGGGGGTGTAAAAAAGGGTTTGAAAGTAAACGTATATAAGATAAGGTTATGTTGTGAGTGAGGTATGTTAGACGTAGAGCACTACGAACAAAGTGTCTTAGAAATAATTTTAGTATATGTTCGGATTTGAAAAGAAGATGATGCCAAAGGTATGAGTAGAAAGTAAAGGCAAATGGGCTGGTGCACAATTAATCACTAGTAGAATAAGGAATAATCTGGATGTCCGCTAGGTCTTACTATGATGTTATGTCTGCCGTGTTAATCATTTATATACTGCGAATAAAGTAATATAAATCAGATGAAAATGTGTTCAATAACACAATTTTAGGGCGTGTTAGGGCGGAAGAAGAATAATAAAATGAGATGAAAACGATCTACAAATATTGGTATCACAAACCTGCAGTAATAATAGAAAATGAGAAAGCCATGATAAATTGATAATTGGGAAAAGAATGATGTTTTAGTCTGTTTTTAATAATTATTGAGTGGTGTTGGAATCAGCCGCTGGGCGCGAAGGAAAGTTTATTGAGTCAGTGAACGAATGAAGGGAGTCGGTTAAGAAATGCAAGTTTGGCAGCAGCGAAAAAGAAATGTATGCATAATCAGACTGACATTGCCTGAGGTTTGTCCTGAAGGCGGTATGGTTGTGTTCCAACCGTTGGCCAAGGATATCGAACCCATATATTGAACGACGATGCCATAGTGGTCCGACCGGTCCAAGTGACAGCTCTAGGGGGATTTCTGACCCGACGAGACTTTTTATGTATAAAGGGTGAGGCTGTGCTTTTCTTTCATTGACTTCTGTCCATATTTCTTCTAACTTTTTTTATATTTCGTACATGTTGACGCACCTTACTCCCAGCCTTGGGGGAGAGAAAGATTTTGTATGTGATAATATATATATATATATATAAATATATATATTATTAGTACTATAATATAATAATAAAATATAATATATATTATATATATATTATATATATATAATATATTATAAATATAAATATATTATATATTAATATATATATAATAAATCCACTGTGCGGGTCAAAGGCCAGAGCGGGCTAAAAAATTCCACCAGAAGTTGAATGAGAGAGAAAACCAGAACCCAATCTAAAAAATCCAAAAAATCAAAAGTTGGACATGCCCCGATTTCACAGGTATAGTGTTTCAAAGGATTTTAAAATGAAAGTTGGAAGAAAAAGAAGAATAGGACTGAGGAAATGGTATATTCATCGAGCATAACAGGTATTTTTAAATCGTAGGCCGAATGACAAGAAAAAATGAGAAATAAATTAGAAGAGAGAGAGAGGAGAGAAGAGAGAGAGAGAAGAGGAGAGAGAGAGAGAAGAGAGGAGAGAGAGGAGAGAGAGAATTAGAGATATATGAGAGAGATAAAGATAGAAAATATAAATTTATATATATAATAATATAAAATAGTAATAAAAAGATATTAAAGAATAGAAATGAAGAATGAAAAAATAATGAAAATGAAAAAAGATAATTGAGTCACTGCATCACCTGCCGCTCAAAAGAAGACCCTTCTCCCTAGTATAAATAGTAAGTTAGATTATAAAAGATAATAATATATAATATAAGTAGATATTAATAGAGCTATAATATATATATAATATATATTAACAGATATATTATTATATACAAAATATATAGAAAATACAGTTTTCTATCAATACTGATAACTAAAGTGAATCCGAAATGATCGACTCTAACGAAAAAACTAGACAAAGAGTCTTAAATGGCTTCAGGATAAGAAATCTTTAAATGTTTAAACAAAAATAAATAAAATTTTATTTTATTAATTAACCTTTATAGTGACAACGAAATGAATAAAAAAGATAATAAAATAATATAGATATTATATTATGAATTATATTATTATATATAGCTATATATATTGATTAGTAAATTATATATATTATTTAATTTAAATAATGATAATTGATATTGATGATTAATATTTATTATTAGTATTATTAATTTATATGTATTTAAATATATATTATAGAATATATAAGGGATTAATATATTATTATTATATAACTATATATAATTATATATGAAGATATCTAGACTGAATAGATCAAATACTACGATAATATAAGATAAATATCAGATATTTGATAGGATATAGTAAAAATATATGTCAGAGATAATAATATAGTAGATATATATGATATTAATAGATATGAAATAATATATAGAAGGATATAATATAATATATTATTATGATATAAATAATATATAATTTAGATATATAAATTAAGTAATAGAAATAACAGATAGATGATAATAAGATATAGCATAGAGATATAGAATACAACAGCCACTACTCCTCAAAATAATCCCGTATTAAGACGCTCCCCTAAGTCTATTGAGCCTAGATCATACAGTAACCGCAGTCTAACAGACGCGCATCCTCCAGGAGCGGCCTAAAAAAAGCCTATGAAATAATTAATATTAGATTAGTGAAAAAAAAAATTCTGACACTTGTAGCACTACGGAATCCATGTTTGGCAAAGAACTCGTCATAAAAATCATAAAATCCGAAAATACGAGAGATTATAATAAAGATCTGATAGGACCACAACCGTGCACACCCCATAACCGAATATAAGGATATGCACACTAGAATGACCGAGAGAAGAGTACACCATGAGTGAGAGAGACACTGAACCTAGAGGAGAGAGAGAAGATAGAAGTATGGATATGATGAGAAGATATAATTATAGAATAGAGATATAAGAGGATATATATATTTAAAAGAAGAAGTAAGAGAGAGAGATAGAAGAAATATTATTATTATTTTTAGTTAAGAAATAATGAATGATAATAGAATACGAGCCAAACCTGTGAGAGATAACTAGAAGACAACTTGGATACACCCGTACTGATAGAGTACCTAGGACAGGCCAAAAGAGAAAGGTAAAGTTAGAACATACCCCCATAGATGGGTCTGCCCAATAGACATGGATAATTACAAAATGAGAATTGTATAACCTTTAAAGGAACCTAGCTTCGACGATCATGTCGTTACCTCACGGTTAGACGAGAAGCCCAAAAACCTGAAGAAGTACTAAATACTAACATCGTTATAAGGTAACTCGTCGCAGACGAGAGCTAAGCTACACAGCATGCGCCATGTCTTAGCTGAAGCCCTAAAACCTTAGAAATACTAAGGAAGGTTTAACACAGAAGAAAAGATAAGATAATATTAAGAATAAAGAGGATAATTCAATAGATGAAACATATTTAAAATATAAGTGTTAAAAAAAAGAGTATATTAAAAAATTTTTTAATTGGATTAAAACATGTGTAGATTACATAAAAAATTTATTATTGGTTAAAAAGAATTTGGGCTTTAGAGATTTACTAAAAGGCGATTAAACAGGTAATCGAAACAACCGACCCCAACCGCCAACCACCAGAGCTATAAAACTAGATCGGTCTAGAATTGATAATTCAAATCAATTTATAAGTATAGACAAATTTGTATATGTTTGTTATATTTGTGTAAACATGATATACAGAAATGATTAATGATGAGTAAGAGAGAGAGGAAGAGAGATAAACGAAGAAAGATGCATAGAAAGGACGACAAGAACGAAAGAGAGTAATAAAAGCACACTCCACGCAGTACCAAGAGACCCACCCAGTACCGATAGAATCTAGAGAGAGAGCATACAGGAATGCATATGTTAAACATAACAGGTACTTATACTACTCAAATTAACTTGCTACTCAACTATGAGTTCATAATTATTGGAGCATATGATAATCCATATGCAAATAGTATATTTTACTAAATTATTATAAGCAAAGTTTACAAGCGTATAAATAAAATGAAGAAAATTATATGCAGTCTCTAAATAAATCATCAGCCAGATAACAGTGATCAGAGTTACTCATTGTATTCAAACTCGATCAATATAGCAACCATACAACATAGAATAACTTCAGCTTAATAACCACCCACACCCATCACTACGAACTCTGGTCAACACGAACGACCAAATAGTAGTAATTCATTTTGGGCGATTCGGATAAACCTAAAAAATTATATTCTTAATTAACTTTCAAATAATGGTACTATAAATTAATACTTTTTAAATCCTAAATTAATCTACCATCACATGTAATTTGAACAGTTCATCATTTTATGAACGTAATAAATTTTCTATAATAGCAGAGAAATCTTCAGAAATAAACCGACCCACCAATTAAAATTCCCATGCAAATATTCATTCATAATTATATTGTTCATCTAAGATCCTGCCTGTCCCGGTTGTTCAATTCGCACGAGAGAAAAAACTCAATTTTTCATCTTGGATCACAGGCACAGAACAAGGATATTCTAGATCCTCTTTCCTACATCTTCGTCTTTGCTGTCAATTAGACTTACAAACGATAAAATATTTACGGTCCAATGTTCAGATATTAAAGGACGATGAACGTAAAAAATATAGTCTAAGGGTTGGAAGAAGTGATAGAATAAGGATGTTAGACTCAATAATGTTGATATCGTGTTGGAGTAATCAGTATCTAGCAACAAACCAATCATCTATATTCTACTGACGAATAAACTCGTTCTAAACCTTCTGTTCGAGACATAAAATGTCTTTAAACTTTAGATGAAGATCCAATAAATTCAAGACACATAAACAAGTAGACATATGTACAGAAATAGGAATGAGACAAACTATATACAATACCAACAAGGTCGAAAATAAACTACAACGAACCATTTATCCTATATTACCAAAAATACATTATAGCTTAAAACACTACAATCACAATATTAAATTATATCGAGCTTCTACATACTAAGAATAGTAAATAAAATAACAAAACTTACTAATAACTTATACACCAACAACTAATACATATTTCCACTTTTTACCTAATAAGTACATCATAATCATAACATATCATTAATATATTATAATACATTATAATATACGAATAAATATAATTAGCAAAAATATTTAACTACTTATCTCATAAGTACCAATTGAATATACCTTAAAATATTACTATTAACGTAAACAACTTCTAATCAAGCAAAGAAACTAACAAATACATAAACTATATGAATCAGAACGTATTTTCAGGGAAGTCTGGCAACAGACAAACCCAAGAACCCCATAGGGTACCTACCTATATAATTACATAGTTAACGCAGTCACATAAGCCCGCCAGAGATCAGACCAGCATACACACAAAATACACCAATAACATAATACAAAGGGAGAAAACACAGTAAAGAGACAGACTGAAATGACGAAACTAACATGCTGTCCAAACCTATTCGTTATTATCTATAGTGCGGTATTTTAAGCATCTTTCGACAGACAAATATTCCCACAACAGACGTCCTTCACCAGAATTGCCCTCAATTAAAGCTATATGGCAAGATTATACCGCATCACTCGCATAGACATGACAAACATACAAGCTAAATCTAACATCTCAGAATTCCTAGAGTCAAGATAGCGTCTATCATATGTCTACACGTCGGAGACTCTCTAATTCCATCATTGGCAGTGAGGCCAGATTTCGGAGGTTTCCCGATCAAACCAGTACCAGGGCTCCCCAAGATCGAATCGACATACGATGACTTGATAATCAAACCGCACTATTACGAATATAATCTAGTTTACGGAGATAGCATTTATGACATCAATAAACAATAACGTTAACCAACAGACCTTGTATGCCATACATCGATCCAATGCTCTGCGATATATCGTTTACGAATCAAGTCATAAATATTACTGTCAACCCAGCTGACATTGTCAAATATTTCCAAACCAAGGAAGATATTTACTTTATCTGAATATATCCGATGATACGTATTGATAGCTGGATAGAGACCGCTCTTTCCAAAGTTACTGTATACTATCACTATTAAATCGTAAATATCAAAATACTTCATCTATTGTCCAAGAATCTAGAGCTATATCTGATTATAGACACTTATTGATTAGCTAATTTTGTATTAACCGAGTGTAGTACATTAATGGTACAATACTATTCTAAGGTCTTTAGATTTAGTATCATAGACCATATAGTTAATTATATATATTATCAACTAACTATCAAACAGTGTCAGTTTTAGCGTTTTTATAACTTTCAAATAAAATAATTTAATCTTTACAAAATTGATTTGTATATAATAATTTTATACGGCAATCTTTAAACCGCTCATATTAGCGTAATCAGTTGATCATCAGCAGCAAAACAGATAGTAAAATTAACAAAATCTATGATCATTTTAATCTATTATACATCAATATAATGATTCACTTGAATCATAGTCTAACTTAGCTACTTATGTTGATTTAGTAGCTAGCAGAGTGAGTCGCTTATAGCACGAGAGTTGCGTAAGGTGGCCAAGGAGATCAAACTTTCTATACATACATGCAATTCTGATCTATTCCAACACGTCACGCTAAGGCTAAGCTCCGATACATACTGATTTGCAATACAGTGGTCGACAGTCACCAACTATTCCAAAATCTAACCCTTATCTTATACTACAAACTGATCTAAGAAGCACTTACACATCTTACTGTATGCCAAATTAACCTCCCACTGCTTTTAATGTACATCCCAACTACACTTTATATCCAAATAACTTATCCGTCATAAAAGGGATATCCGAGATATATAATCACGTGGCTATTTAAACATTTAATAAACAACTTACAAAGTTTTAATACAAGTACTCTGTTAAGAATTCTCTAACTCTCCTAATTATTTCAGGATTCCATCTTATATAACTCTTGGCACCTACACTACAATAAACTTAGAGATTTCTACTACAATACTCATCCACAAAGTACAGAATTAGATATTCTTTCTCACGACTTACTCTCTGTTTTTTGTTAAAGGAATTAGCCTTAACATAATACTCAACGAACAGCATTCTTTCCAATAATACATCTTCTCATCAGATAATCAAAGCATCAACCTATTATTTTCCTTAACGAGAGTCGATTCTGTTAAGCAATCTTTCATTATTATAATCAGGTCTGAAAATCGCTAAATAACCCAACATCAGAATGGTACTCAAAATAAATATCGAATAATTTTTTATTCGCTATCGACTATGTTCCGAGAAGCATATGAGCACGATCGTACACGAAATCATCATTAGGCTCACACGATCGAACAAACTAACTTAAAAATCCACCGTTAGCGAATTACGTTCTAATCACATACTCATGTGACACAGATCCTACCATGTACTCACACTACTATCACTTCTCTCTACCCAACTACAACCACTTAACATCCTAAAATCATCGCCGCATTAAATAATACCACTAAACCTAAACTAAGAATTATACCTCTTAATAACGCACCCAGGAATAATATTATACCTACCAAGTCTATCTACATACCTTCATCAATATCGCTATAATTTAGAGCAACTCTCTAAGATCAGACATAAAAGTGTAAGAGCAACTGAACTAATGAGCACTAATCGAAATACTCTCATAACGACCAAATCACACACTATAAACATACGTCATCAATGTACACTGCATGGAATAATCTATCATCCCTAAATCATGTAATAATCATTAGTCTACTGAATTTCCGGTCCAGCCCTCGCGCATATACTTAATAAAGACTATGGAGATATGACCACAGCGTAGATCAGACAGGCGGCACATGAGACCCCAAACCAAGTCCACCCCATCTATGCTATCTACAACTATTAATACTACTACCTCACAATCTAATAAACATATGGTATCGATAACAGATGGACTAGAGATTCACCTCTAGTCACCTTTCAATATAACCATCACTACTCATAATCAACATAATCGATCGATTGTAGCAAAGAATCTACAAATATCATCCATTCTACCTATCACTCTTAGCTCATATCTTCATACTCTAAGCTAAAAATTTCTTTGTTGCAAGAATACTCTAATCCGAAGAGCAAAGCGGGCTTATTATCAAACGGAAAAGATAGCTCATAACCTAACATGTCTTCATGTCGTTATCGACTCCACAAATGCGTACTTGACCTCCTTTGCCATCAAAATATTGTCAAATAATTGTTTTCCTTCAGTCTATCCACCTCTAATCGCTAGAGTAAAAATCTTGTTTCTCACATGACTCTCACTTGTGAGCACCACTCCTCATCTTAAACGGGCCTCCTTATTTTCTATCTAACTATCAATACCAAACACCTAGGACGATTCTACTCCCGCATCTACACCATCCCATACCTCTCCTTTCTCTCATGTACCACTATAGCCTGTGTTTATGCCTAGTGAACTATACATATCGATCGAAGCAATCAATAGGCTCCTGAATTAACCGAATATCACAGACAAAATCGCATCATGATGGCATAACCTCCCCAAATAGATCGAAGACGAGACGCTGACTCCACTCGCGATCCCCGCCCTCTTCATAAAATCTTCTCCCCCCCCCTCCATACTTTACATATTCCTCCGACGTGTGACAACCGTTACGGCCACCATTCACAACTCTATTTCGAAAAAAGTATGGGACCAACCACTCTCCATGCCTCTCAACCACAACTACCTGACGAATCAAAACTAATACTCTTATTATTATTCCATTATCTAAAAATCATTGTGCAAATACGGAGCATCAACACAACCTTTAGTAATCTGGTCGAGAACTACATTTCACTTCTTTCCGACATCGACTCAAGTCAACATTGACTTCGGCCTAAATAAACTACCTATCTGGCACCAAATAACTTATTACACTATCTCCTTACTGAAATATAAACTAGGATACACACCTAATTAACGATTAACTAGACGGAGACATATGCCACATAGTGACGCAGCGATATAGACACTACAAAAATAATTAGATCAAAGCACCTGATGAAACTGATTAACGATAACTTTACACGCACACACTAGCCCAAGGCTCACACCTCCTCTCGCCTGACGGTGCCTTCGCCCAAAACCTTCTAACTTATTCCACTATTACATAAAATGTCTTTAAGTTTGTCTTTACCAAAATCCCTCAAATATATCGTAGCCGTGTCGTATGTTGCATGGAGATAGGCACTTCTTCAGCGTGCATGTAAATAGTAAAAAGTGTTCCTCAAAGTTCCTCATAAATTTTGATCTCCTACTTTCATTATTATCTTTCTCACCGCACATCTAACTCATACTCACTCGCAACTTCATATTCCTTATGACCCTCTAGGGCCTTTCATTCTTCAAATCTAAGCTGTTCATAACAATTCGGCTCCTGATTTTACTTCTAAGCAAATATGAACTACTACCTTACTTAATCTTCTAAGTTTCCACGAATTTATTCAATTCTCGCTGAATGCTTCCGAACTGTGAGGATCACCTCCCCCTTCGACCTAGATCTGCACTCGCTGGTGGAACGCCAAGTGAGACCAGCCTCAAACCTCCTTGCCTTTTTTTATAAATTCAATTCTTAAAAAACGTCAACTATCTCAACAATGTACCCTCTCTTTAAAACACCTTCAAAGCTTTACCAATCTCTTAATCATTCATTCCCACTCGTCTACTCCGATACTCTCTAAACACTCGGAAAGAGAATAAGCCATATATAAAGATGAAACATTCACTTGCTGCCTTAACAATAAACAAAAGAGATTGTCCTTTTGGAAAAAACCATACCAACATATCATATACATAACGTTATTCGTTTTTATGAGCCCCCAGCCTGCAAGGAAAATGTGGGCTTCTAGTTAATAAAGTAATTTCTGAGAGACTTCTTGTCCTACTATTTCAGATATAGAGATATAATACAAAGTTCCTTCATCACGCCCTTCCTCGTGATAATAGCAGAAGATACTAGCTCTCATATCTGAAGCAAGAATTTCTCTCTTCTTCACCCGAATTTGAAAGATGGTAAGGCTCGGTGCGATCAAAGGCCAAAGACTCTATTAAATACCTGTCCATATATTCTTTCCAGTTCCCTTACTTCTCTCTTTCGAACTTTCCAGTATTTTTAGACTCGTTTATCTGTCCGCTTATTGTCAATAGTAGTAGACCAAGCAGAAAGCCACACCAAAATCGCCACAAAACTACTCCTGCCACCGAAACAAATGGATAGAACACACACCACCAGACAGTAAAGAAGAAAGAATAGGATTCACTCTCCAAGCATCCGACCTATTCACACTCACCTTTACGTCGCCCGTCTACAGAAAACTAAGGGCACCGATGTGTGTCTGCTCAACATATTTCAAGAACTAACAGCCAATTATTACGAGTTAGATATTGGAACATGATTAAAGAACTACCATGAGTGCATCCTTTTTCCAACAGAGCACAATTTAACCCTTATATGGAATCCCATTACCATATCTCTGTGATTTCCTGCACTGAAAATATTAACTATCAGTATCCCACTTTCAAAGACAGATCCAGCTAAAATATATAAGTATCGTAAAGACATAGTCAACATAGTAGTAAGATACCATAGAAAATAGCTATAGCGTATTAATTTACTTTATTAGATAATTGGACGATTCTGAATGCTGTTAAATATGTTACACACCCACCTTCTGAATAGGCTATCTGCCAATAGCTCTATGATAGTGAGTGGAAAGTGACATAAGTTTAAAAAAAAAAAAAAAAAAATATACAAGGTGATATTTATAAAGGTCGGTGATAAAACACAGTTGAGAATCAGGAGAATGACACAACATCTCAGTTTATAGAAAGGTTATCAATAAGTTTTATAAACGCTAACACCTTAAGTACCCCTCCCCATCAAAATTTAAGAAGCAGATTTCTAAGTTGACGTTTACCCCTTTATAACTTGATATAACCCTTTAGCGAATATAAGTCACCTAAGCAACGAGCCAGGTTTACACACCGCTACCCTCATGTATAGTAAGGACATATTTAACGCTGACCCCTTAAATTGGAATGTTGTTAAAGACAAAATACGCCAAGAGTACTAGAGAGAAACAAGGTATAAACATTTTAGAATCGAAAGAGTGAAATATAGATATTCGTATAGTCATCAAGGCAACTGTTATATTATAACTAATCCACATGAAGGCATAATAATTACGGAAATCGAGATTCGAGCGAAATATCTCAGGTAGGGAATCATCTTATTTCAAACACATATTTTTATCGTACTCAATATGTAAATGGTAATTTTTAAAATAATAATTCAAGTTCACAGTTTAAGGCGCAGACCCAATTTGAGTTATACCTTTTCATTTTCAACACTTAAAGAGAAATGTAAAATTAAAGAACATCCAACTAAATGAATAGATATGTCTTATGCCAAGCAAATTGATTCCCACAAAATGACAAAGCTTAAGTCCAAATTCAATAGAAGCTAAGTGATATCCACCATTAACCGTTCTTTACTAAGGCAATAAGAAATTTAGAATATAAAATAAATTCATGCAACGCAAAAAAAAATAATGCTAAAGAGTAGCGTAGTAACCGTGAAAGAATATAAGAAAAGTGATCAACCAATAAGAAGAAGATTCATAGTTTGCCAAATATAACGGACTAAATACAATGATATAACCAGTATCAGCCTAAGAGCCTAAGGTAACTGAAGATCCACACTTTTAGATGGATAGCTACAAACACAATAGAATGTGTCAAATATTCGGGGGAGTACCTATTAATCAGTATGTTAACAACTAAGGATTATAAATTCTACCTCCCGAAATAATGAAGTTTGAGAATAAATTCAACACGGGGTATAAGAGACCACATAGAATGATATAAAAAAAGCAGTACCCAACTAAAAAAAGAGAAAAGCATGTAATGCAAATGCAGATAACAAAACCTCAACGGAACCTGAATAAAAGAAGAATTAATAAAGAAATTCTCAGTGTATCGTGAGCAAATGAGACAAAGCCGAACACTGAGCCTGAACCTCTAGTTGAAGCTGGACGCCGAAGAAAAGCCACAGTTTAGCGTAGCGAGAGACGAATGAAGATAGCTCCAAAGAATAACAAAGAAGATCTCAATACGTACGTAGCAAAATGAGTCATATCATATATAAGGATCGTAACGCTGAGAAGCGATGCGGTGGCCGTTTCACAATATACGTTGTTACCAAGAAAAAGACTGGTTACAGATTCCTAATCTAATAGTTTATCATATGTTCGAGACACTTTAAGAAACATTAGTTTATAAAAAGAGTTCAAAAGTGAATTAATTCCCCCAGATGCGGTTGATCTGGATAAACCCCACTAGAATGTTGTTTCCAGACGAAACATCACCAAAGGTGACCGTTGGTATTCAGAAAAAGAAGAAACACAAGAGATACAAAAGAGAAAACAACGTGCGCGGAATCAGAAATGACATGAAGGACGATGATGATTTCCAGCGAGATAAAAGATTTAAAAGCTTATAAAAATAACACGAAAGGTCACCAATACGAAGTGTCGAGACAAGATCAACGACCGAACAACAACATACAACAGCTTTTCACCTCCCAATAAATAATAATCTTCAACTTAATAACTAGAACACGATTAATGATGGTACTACTACACTAGCTAAATCACCCAAAAATGATAGATAACTAAAAGATCACTTTACCAAATAGAAACTTGCGCAATTGCGTGACCTTCATATTGAATTACACATACTTCGTACAGCGAACAAAAAAAATACTCTCGAGCCAATGAGACACACAAAGAGGACCTAACGGAATGATGTCAAAAAAAATATAAGAACACGAATCAGACAGTCAATATATAATACCGGTTACTTACTCAATATACGAAGATATCTAAGCCACTAAATACTCAAGTTCATTCACTTTAAATCAACATTCTTGAAGACAAAAGTTAGAAAACTAACCTTAAAATATACATTCAACTTCGCGCGAAAAGCTAACATGCACAACCCTAAAATCTGCTCTAACGAATAAACAAATCTGCATACGAAGCATACCCTACCCTCTTCGCAACGCATGAAACGCCATTACAATATACACACGGCCATCAAATACATCTCTCTACTTCCTAAATACATCAATAACCCGTCCTCTCCATCTCTCAACGTCTCTGTATCATCTCTCGTCATCTCTCATCTCTCTCTATAAACTCCCTCACGTCCATCTCTCTCATCTGTCTACAATAACGGATCATGACACATAACTTACGAGCAAATTGCATTCCTAAAGATTTATATAGGTTTCAATACAAATCCAATTCGGTATATTACAGTAACCTGTGATAGCGACAAAGAGCCCAACCGGACCATAATACGAGAATTAATTACGACCCTAATTTCCTCCACGTTGTTTTCACTATGGAACCGACATACGTAACGCGGTATACAGACTTGTATACTGCCATGCTCAAGTTAACATGTTTACACAATTCTTTCCAATTATTACTAAATGAACTGCCTCTATTTCTAATATAAGCGTCATAGGACTTGCTGTTCCAATATATATCAAAATGTAAGGATCTGGATAACAAACATACTATATTAACTTTTTAAGAATAACTTTCATTCTAATGCGTAACATCTTGTATCATATATTAAACTCCGCATAATTTAAATCCATCATTGCGCTTCCTTTATATTTCCTTAAGATTCTATAATACTTCTGTCAAAAAATAATAAGACAGTGACTATATTAATTTTGATTATATATTATTTAAAAATTATTTTTAAAATTTTTAATATAAATATAAATATAATATTCACAAAAAATGGGAGAAAACATACTTGCTTATAACCAATTTTATTTATTTCATTAAAAAAGCTTTAAACACGTTTTAGTACTGAAATGGTTTAATATACATATTTTAGTAAAAATATGTGTACTTTGTCAATTTTCACACGTAATGAAAACCCCCTCTAGCAGGTAAAGCAATGAAGCGCAAACCATTGATCAAGACCCCACCCATTTCACCCCCAATTGCCAGATGCTGCTCTATTGATTATCTAACTGCATATCCAAAGCTGTCATTGCCATGTTTTATGATAAAACATAACAAACCAACTCAAGGTCCAGGATAATCTAACGAGATCAGATAGTATAAGGCTTGAATGCAAGACATATCTATTTGAAACGTAATTATGATTGTGATAATTATGAGAATAGATCTTTTTGGTCTGTTTGTTGTTAAGGTGTTCCCATCTCCCAAAAAAACATGATTTTAATTAAAGTCAAAAGTTTAAAAAATAGAGTGAACGTTTACTTTATCTAAACAAATAACGTTCTTTCTTTTTGAAAAAATTATATTTATATTCTGAAAATACTTAGCTCAGTTTTTATACCTTTTCAAACTTCTTATTAACGAAACATCTTAAAATTTCTCACACTTAATAGAAAAGAATAAATTACGTTCAAGACACTGACAAAGATGAAAGCAATCTGACAAAATATAAGATTGGCTTTTCCAATAACGAGAATTCATACCATAGAAGTACCTTTAAATATATTCACATGACTAAGGCATATCATTATACTACATAATATAGACATAAACCTTTATCACATACTTGATTCACTCTAGAGTATAATATAGGTGAGAAACTATTTTATTAATTAACATATTATTAAACATATATATATATCCTAAACAAAAGTAACCCCAAATATAGTCACAAGACCCACCCCCTAATATATCCTAAGATATACTATACTTAACTAACTGCAGGGAGCCCAATCAGTAAGATAGTATGACAATAATTTTAATAATATACTAACAAATCTCTGAATAAAATCTTCAAACAAACATAATATTGAGATGCAACTAGTGTATAAAACCAACATCGAAATTTTAATATTAATGTGCGGTGTTATTTATTTATAATCCTGCTTGTTTCTGATTCTGTAAAAGCGGAGAATGTTTTCGGAATATCGATTGCATTGATGTCTGCATTCGAGTCAATAAAACAAAATGAATATCCAAATAGTAAAAATTATGTATATTTAAACACAAAAATCTCAAATTTATTGAAAGAAACCAAACTTATTGCAATAATTTAATAGTGTAAAGATGCACTTTTACTCAGCTGAAAAATTAAATCTTTTGAAAGTTTCTTATAAGTGAACAACAAGAAGATGATCCATTAACTACTTATAGAATGATTCACCTTAACAGATTAAACTAGAAAAAAGTTTAAATAGTGTGTGAACAAAGCACAACGGACAAATTGATTGAAACGTCATAGAAATACATGACACTAGTACTACAAGATTATAGGAAATGACTCGTCACTTGACCAACATGACTATCCAAGCAATTAAAAAAAAATCACAGAAAGAAAGATAATGCTACATGTTTTGTTTTTTGGTTTTTCACGGGATATATATGTACTGGATATCTAATGGAAATTGAATTGAATTAAAACTGATGATACTAATACAATTTTATTAATTCTACAATATCCCATTAGAATACCTATATTTTATTTAAACATTTCTTCGATATCTGGTAGAATAATATCGAGTTAGGGATACTAGTTTATGATTCGGAAATAATTTATGCTATTGAATATTACTAAATATTTGCTGTTTATGAATTTAATAAGAAAAAAAAGTAAGTTTTAAGGTTAGTTATTTTTGTTAGCAAAAATTTATAATAAGAATAAAATCAATGACCAGAATATTTAAAAACTCAATTCCTTCATTTTACTACTAAATATATTTATATATAATATTTTTACATAACTAGAATGGAATTGTTATAATGTCAAAATGACGATGCAATATATATGACTACAATAGTTTCAATAGCTTAAGACTACAAATTTTAAAGCATATTGATATAATTATTTAGTTTGTTAATTATCAGGATATAAAGCTTAGTGAAGAACAATCTTTATGCTTGGTTATTTTTATTTAATAAAATATGGATTTCAAACCTTTCTATCGATATGATGAGTTATCTATA
>JABUQX010075143.1:10000-18513 GCA_015478945.1 Trachelipus rathkii | reverse complement strand
GATTTAGAGTAGATTTAACAGAACAGAGCCAAAATCTAACCATAAACTGTTTTGAGATGATTTCTATTGAAGATCTTATTATAGTGAACTTTTTAAAAGCCTTAACAATTTTTTGGAAATCTAGAAGAACTGCATCTGTACAATTACCAAACTTACCAAACTTACTACAAAAGCAAGAAGTGATAATAGCACTACGACATACCGACTGTTAATTTTTTATTAAACATACCTTGATATTTATTATATCATAACCTAATTACAAATTGAACTACCGATAAATGCTAAACATAACTAAAGTTTTAACCAAACATAAAACATTACTAAATATACATGTTTATTGTATTTTTATTTATTTTAAATTTTTTTTTCAAAATTTTAAACGTTTCAAGAAAAATTTCTTATTGGATTTTTATTTCTGTTTTAAAAAAAAATATATATATTTTTAAAAAAAAATTATATTATTTATTTTTAATTTATTTCGTTTAAAATATATTTTTTTTCCTAAATTTTTTTATTCTTTTTAGGTTTAATTTTGCATTTTAACATACCCTAAAACAGTAATTCGATAATCAGTAAATAACCACCCCCCAAACCCCCTTCCAAACCACCCTCCAATTCTTATGATCTATTTTTTCTATTGTCTCAAGTACAACTCGGAGCATAATGTTGGAAGTAAACAAACATAACGTAAAATTAAGTTCTTATATACACTCATCAAACGAGTATAACACTAACGTAGCAAAATTTTCACCTTACATAAAGCTAGATAGCAATAGCATCATCTGCAACTAGGAATACTAATCGTACAACGCCTAAACTTAACACACCTTACAAGACGATAACTGTTAACATTAACAAGTCAAACTTAACAAAGTAAACGTAACTAACAGAGCATCACAAAAACAAAAACCTATGCATACTTTGTCAAGCATATCTTAACATAGCAATGTTAACTTTTAGATTAACATGGTAATATTTAAACAAAAATTTATGCATTAAATTGGTTAATTATCTACTGATCAACGAATATAGCTAACGTAACAAAGTTTTCACATTAATAAAAGCTTACATAAGCATCCACCTTAACTCAAGAATAAAACCACAAATGACAAACTACACACCTTAAACAGGGAATAAAATACTTAAAGTTAACCCCAAGTTTCACACTTCACAACTGTAAAGTAACTTAACATAACATACAAAACGTAACCTATTCAACACTTTTTTTTCAACATATCTCTAACATAATGTTAATCTTTTACATTAAATGCTAACATATTTAACAAAAATTTAATCATCATTGCGGTATTATCATAACTGAATCATGCAATATACGCTAACGTTATAAGTTTTCACAATCAATAAGCTAACACAGCATAACAACGAAATAAGACAAATAATGCACAACGACAAACTTAACACACTTAGCATGAATAAACTGTTAACGTTAACAAAGTTCCAAACACTTAACACCAGTAAGTAACTAAATTGCCATGCAAAACGTGAACCTATTCAATACTTTTCAGGCATATCTCTAACATAATATTAAAGTTAGCATTTTATTTATTAGAGAAAATATTTCTAACAAAAAATTAAATCACGTCCTTGTATAATTATTATACAGGACCCACGAATATATAATTAACGTAACAATGTTTTTTCATTAAAACATAGTAATACTAACAAAAAATTATCCTACATCTTACCTATCTATATAATCTCTCACCAAATAATTGCAACATAGAAAGTTTTATCCAGACCTAAAAATAAAAATAACATTATAATAAAATATACTAGTAAAGTGTAATAGTTTTAGCCATCCTAAAGCAGTAAATCAGTATACAGTCATCCGTTCCCTCCCCTCCCCTCCTCCCCCTCCCTCCCCTCCCCTCGCCCTCCCTCCCTCTCCCCTCCCTCCCTCCCCTCCCTCCCTTCCCTTCCCTCCCTCCCTCCCCTCCCTCCCTCTCTCCCTCCCTACCAACCCCATTCTACCAACCATAGTCCATAGGATCTTTGAACTACTGACTCTGTTACTTTCGAGTATATTTCGGATAACATAACACAAAAATAAGTTCTTTATTACTAAACAACGAAAAATATATGCAACGTAACATTGTTTTCACATTAATAAAGCTAACAATAGCATTACAGAAATCAAAAATTAATGAAACGAAAACCTAGGACCATTAACTTCGCAAATAACATTAACAAAGTTCCATACTTAACAACAGTAAAGTACCTATCGCAGCGTACAAAGTGTAACCTATTCACACTTTTTCAAGCATATCTCTAAAATATCAATATTAATTTTACATTAATATGTTAAAATTTAACAAAAATTTAGCATAACCCTGACTAATTATTATACTGACAACGAATATAACGCTTACGTAACAAAAAATTCATCATAACCATACCGAAATATCATAATCCCAACGAATAATAGCAAACATAAAAGAGTTTTATCCAAACATAACAAAAAATAACAAAGGTTTATACAAACATAACATAAAAACAACTTCTTTGAATAAAATGTCATAGAAAAGTGTAATAGTTTACTGATTTTAAAGCTGTAATTCAATAAATCAGTAAATCAAACCATCCGTCCCTCTACTCCCCTCCCCACCCACCCTTTCATGATCTATTGATCTATCGATTCAAGTCATATTTTGAGTAACATTTCGGATAAACATAACATAAAAATAAGTTCTTTATACACTGACTAACTAATATACGCTAACGTAGCAAAGTTTTTAGCATCGATAAAGCTAACATATCATAACCTGAACCAAGAATATAACGTACAACGACAGACCTATCATACCTTACGCTCGAATAAACAGTCAACATTAACAAAGTTCCAGACTTAACAGCCGTAAAGTAACTAACATTGCATACAGAACGTAAATTAATAAAAATCTAACAGATTAATCTAACTTTAAAATTCATAAATTGAGCTATAAAATATGCCTCTGCAAAATGCTCTAGCCTGATGCAAAAAGGGAAAAAGCACAACTATCTAAACTATCTCAATTCATTTTGAGAGAGAGAAAAGAAAAAAGTTTTGAACAGCTCTTGTGCATTCCGGCTGGCTCCTTAAAAAAGTTCATCAATTTTTTTTGTCTAGCTACGCCTTAAGTAATTTTTTTTAATGAAAGCAGTAACTCTCAGTGTTGTGTTTTATTTCCGTTTTTCAATATCCTGGATGAATCGTCTTTCTTCAAAGAGGGATCCCTCCTCATCTGATTGAAGTACTAAGCAAAAAAGGCTTAAACTGATGCTTCAGCGCATTACTTGTAATAGCTCCCGTTTTTTTGAAGGTAAGAGAAGTTTGCTTAGGCATATTATTTTATCTTTAATAATTTTTTTGCTTCCTTTACCTCTCCCCATAAGTGAGGTTTAATTTAATTTAAAAATAAATATCTAACATCATTTGCTTAAATAAATAATTTAATAATGAATGGTGCCCACTGTGAGGTACGATAAAAATTTTCTATAATGAATGGTGCCCCCTGTGAGGTACGATAAAAAAATTTCTATAATGAATGGTGCCCCTGTGAGGTAAAGGTTTGGTACTGGAGTTTGTGTTTGAGTCTTTTAATAATTCATAATTCTTTAAAATTTCAAAACTCTTTCGTCAGAAATGTTCTAAAATTGAAAACTAAATATTGGAGGTTACTCCTTCTCATAATTAGGGATAGATTACTTGTAAGTCACTAAGTGGTTTATAATTCTCGATAATTTAACGAATTTACGCAGCGGCGACGCAAAGATACAAACTTCGTTTTAAACGAAAAACTTACTATTAAAGGTCCTTCTCAGCGTAAGAGGTTTAAAAGCAGTAATTACAGTAACAGTTCACCATAAAATCAATTATCTCAATCAGTGCTGCTGCTGACTCTTGTGATTTAAGTGGGAGTGTTCAAGAAATATGTAAACATTCAGCTCATAAATTCCTTCGCCATTTATATGGCGTAATGACAGGCTCCAGATTTCTTGATAGTACAATAAATTTTATTTTCTAAAAATAGGTAACTTTTAATAAATTTGGGTCAAAAATGTTTGATTTTCTGAGTCAGTTGATGAAGGAAATATTCTTTGTGGAATTCCATACTTGTTAAAACCGGATGGTCTGTATATAAAATGTAGGCTATTTAAAATGGCTAATTTAAATTAACGTGAACTTCCCTTTATATAGCATTATGGTATATATTTTTTTACCGTTTAAGGATATTTTTTTGTAGGCTGAAATCTCAATTTTTAAAGGCGTCTGTATTATAAAGCTTAGGTTTGTTGTCACATAGTGTGAAAATGGGAAGAATTTTAGAAATAAATAGCTCCGTTATAGAAGGTTTTGCTGAACTCTGACCCGCTGAAGAATACAAATTGTATTATTAGCTATAACAATAGTTAGACGTTTAATCTTTTCACCCAGTGAATTATAACTGCATCTAAGTTTATTTCCAGCCATTATACTCTACCATGAGAATAAAAAAATAATTGCTTACATTTAAAAAAGTCATAAATTGATCTTGAATCTCTTAATGAGAGTATCACAGATTCTTTTGTTGCTTTTGAAAAATTTACGACTGAAATACTTGAGGCTTTAGAGTCTAATAATGAGTATTATTATACAACCATTAATAAATTTATTCTCAACTTATTGAGAACAAATGTTTTTCTCAAAATACTTCTGCTCAAAATCAGCTCATAAGCTAAAGGTAAAATAGCAGAAATAAAGATCTTGCCATTTGCAGGTGGATGCCTTTCATTTTAAAAAATTTTAAGTGTCTTTAATAATAATTAAGGGTGAAAAATTTAGGATTGTCAAATCAAAGAAAAAATTTTGCCTATTTTAAAACAAACACTTAAAAGGTAATCAGATATGTTCAATATTGCATTCAAGAAGTCAGATACAGCCCTAGATGAGTCTTGGGAGCAATTTAGAAGATCTCTATGCTTCTCCTGGTCAAATTAAATTTTCACTAATCAAAAAGTTATTAACTTGTAAAAAAGCTTCTAAAGATCTTAATAGTTTAAATGATTTTCAAGCTAATTATCATTCACATAATATCCTACCAAAAAAAAAATCAATTAAACCAAAAACATCAGTCATTCAAACAGAAAATGTCCGAACGATCTTTGAAAAGGTATTATTCACATAATTATTTATCGCAACGGGACAAAATTTAAATTTTAAATTGAGAAGTTCATTTGCGGCCCCAAAATTTACGGAAGACTATAGACCTTTTCAGCACTTCCTACCTTGTAAATAATAAAAATGTAAAAATAAAATTTCAATCAGAGAATGAGGCAGGTTCAGGTAAAATTTTTTATGAAGGTGAAAAATCAAAAACTTCAGTTGTTACAGTTTCTACTATAATGACATGTAAATTATGTTCTCAAAATGGTCATACTATTTCCAGGTGTTCTAAATATGCTACCAATAAAGAAAAATGGGAACGTATAAAAGAATTAGGGTATTGTAAAAAATGTTCAGGTAAAAATCATGATGAAAACAGTTTTACAATATCTCTTGATCCTTGTAAAAATTATGGTAAAAGAAATCATTTATATTTTTTTTTGCTTAAAACAATTTTCAGAAGGTAAAGGTAAAATCAAGGATCCTAAAGTAAAAGAAAATGGGAAAGGTAATTAAACTTGTCAAGGGTATAATATTTCTTCTATCGGAGGTAATTCAATTCTTACATCATTACAGTTACCAATTGTAACAAATGTGGGTGTTGAAATAAAGGTGAGAGCACTTATAGATTCTGCGAGTCAGGACAGTTACATTGTTAAGGATACAGTAGAGTCTCTAGGTCTTTCTACTAAGGTCATTGAGGAAACTTAACAATTAGTGGTTTTAATGTTCCATCTTCAAAGCCATGTTTTGAAGTTTCAAAATTTTTTATTAAAGATGTTGAATATCCCATTGAAGCCGTAGCTATTGATAACATCCCAGTAAAATTTAAAATTAAAGAAGTGTCAAAACTAGTTACTTCCCTTGAACTTAATGGTTTTAAATTAGCAGAGAATTATGATTCTGAAGTAGTAACTAATTTTAATGTCATTTTAGGAGCCCCTAGTATTAAAGAACTAAATTTAGAAATTATTAAATTTAATAATGCTATGGCTTACAAATCTAGGTATGGTGTCATTTTGCAAGGTATTCCTTCAGATTATCATTTCAAATATGAGACAGCCTTAAATTTAATTACAGAGAGTTGTGTAACTACTATCAGTGAAAATGATGAAAATCTAGCTGAAAATATAGGCCATTTCAGCAGTCTGGAAAATCAAGGGTTATTTAAAGATGAAAAATTTACCACTAATGAACAAAGAATAATAAAAAATTTTAAGAATAATGTTCAGCTGAGTGAGGAAAGTATATCAGTAGAAATTCCATGGAAACCTAATCATAATATAAATGATTAAACTCCTAATTCTGATTATGCTTATGGCAGGCTTAATTCTCTTATTAGAAAATTAAAAAGTAATAATTTATTAAATGAATATCAGAATATTTTTGATTTACAATTAAATGAGGGTATCTTTTATGAGATTCCTATTGATAAAATAGATCATAAAAAAAACTGTTTTCTTCCTCACTTTGCTGTAATTAGAAATAATGTTCATACTACTTAAAACTTGATGTGTGTCAGAACTCCAATCTTGTAAAAAAATAATGATGATGACAGGTTCTTAAAATGGATTTAATTGATAATTGTCCATCCTTGTTACCACATCTTGCTAGGTTGTTTATTACTTATCAGACATGGTAGGTACTTTAACCATTGCTGATTAAAAAGGCTTTTTTAAATGTCAAATCTTTCTAGAAATGATAAAGATGCCATAAACTATTATGGATTAGGGACTTATCAAACCTTTAACTAAAAATAAAATTAATATGTCTTAGGTATAATAGAGTAACATTTGGCAATAAAACCAGCCCATATTTTGGGCATGAGTCAATTAAATCAATTTTGGAGTCAAAACAATCTGTCTTGGGAGACTATTTTTCAATCAGTTATATAATGGATAACCTTATGATAAATAATGATAAAGTAGACTCCATACAGTCACATTTTGAAACTGCTATTAATTAATCTAGAGCCCTATGGTCTTCACCTTTATGAATGGGCTTCTAACAGTCCTAAAGCAGAGTTAATGTTCAAAAAATCAGGTTTGCTCTCTTCTGAAGATTCTCATTTTACTAAATTTCTAGGTTATTGGTGTAATTGGAATGTGGATTTAATATCTTTAAAGGAATGTGACTATAACAAATGTAAAACTAGAAGGAGATTTTGAGTGCTAATACAATGTATTTTGATCCATACGGCTTTATTGCTCTTTAGCTTTAAACTTAAGCTTCTTAATATAAAAATCTGGTTTGTGAAATATTCCCTTGATGAAGAAATCTCCCCAAAAGTTAAATCTCCCCCTTTAAAAGTGAAATCTCCACCTAAAATATGTAAGAATCCAGTTCATTCTCTTCTTTTTTAAAGACAAAAATCTTTAAAAAAACATTTTTTCCCCCCTTAAAATGGAAAAAAACAAAAAAAAAAAATCCCCCCCAAATTGAAATCAATATTGAATTTAGTCAGTATGATTTACATGTATTTTGTGATGCTAGTAAGGTTGGGTATGGCATAGTATGTTACCTTGTTAATAATCAAAATTCAAAATTTATGTATGCCAAGTCAAGAATTAGTCCAAAGGGTAAAAATTATTAAATTTGTCAACTTGAGTTGTTAGCCATCTGTTTAGGCGTTAATGTCATTAAATATTTAATTGAAACGTAAAAAAAAAAAAATGGTTCTTTTTCTAGTCTGGTATATTTGGACTGACTCTTTGGTTTGTGCAAACTGGTTAAATCAAAAGGTCTTAAAAATTAAATCTTTATTTGTCAGCAATAGAGTTCAAAAAATTCAAACTAGCTGCTGTTCGTTCCCCTTTGATATAAGCTTAAGATATATATAAGTTGTAAAAACTCCTGCTGATTTGTTGACTAGAGATCTTACCACCAAGAAATTTCTAAAGTATAAGCAATTTTATTTAACTGGTCCTTCATTTCTTAAAGATCCAAAATCCCTTAATTTTCGTAAATTTCAATTTAAAACTAGCATAAATTCTTTAAATTTAGTCGGATCATTTACCAGAACCCCAAGTAGAAAGTCATACTGAACCGTTATTTAACATTGAAAGATTCTTAAATAGGAATAATGTCCTTAGAATATCGGGTTATGTAATCAGGTTTATTCATAATATAAAATATTTTAAAACTAATAAATATAATCCTCAACATATATCAGGTGTAAAAACTCCTGCTGATTTGTTGACTAGAAATCTTACCACCAAGAAATTTTTAAAGTATAAGCAATTTTATTTAACTTGTCCTTTATTTCTTAAAGATCCAAAATCCCATAATTTTCGTAAATTTCAATTCAAAACTTAGCATAAATTCTTTAATTCACACCACTAATGATTTACCAGAACCCCAAGTAGAAAGT
>JABUQX010075143.1:0-2500 GCA_015478945.1 Trachelipus rathkii | reverse complement strand
ATATATTAATTAATAATTAATCAATATCAATAATAATAATTATATTTATATAATAATATTATATAATCATAAATAATATATAATAATAATAATAATAATAATATAATAAAATCATAATAAATAATAATAATAATAATAATAATAATAATAATAATAATAATAATAATAATAATAATAATAAATATAATAATAATTATAATAATAATAATAATGCATGAAAATAATAATGAAAATAATATGAAAAATTATAATCAAATTAAATGGATCTAATCAAGTAATATAATAATAAATGTAACTGAGATAAAATTTGTAAGAAATAGGTTAAACTCTTAGAAGTCTAAGATCTTACTTAGAGAGTCACACTTCTTAATTAAAACTTTGTTTGCTGTTAATATTTTATATTTAGTTCAAAGAATTGAATGCAAAAGAAAACAGTAGCAAGAACGAAACGAAGCAATGTTTGTACAATTTGAGAATCTATTGTTTACAACCGAATAATAGAATCACTTTCCATCTGTATGGGATACCTACTACCTGCTCTACCATAAAAAGGGATATTCCGCTTACTGAGAGAACCACAACAGTCTTTAGAAATCATCTGATTGTAAATATTTTACAAATTACAAATTCATAGTTTTATAAAATTTAAGGAGTCACGTAAGAATTTTGCATCATTCAAATTTTATTAATTCCACGATAAAAATTAACTAAGTTATATATATATACTATAATATATATATATATATAATAATATAATATATATATATATATATTATATATATCGATATATATATATATATATATATATATAATATTTAATATATATAATATATATATATATATATATATATATATAATCATTACATAAATGAATATTATTACATTCTTCCTCTTTCCGGTTGCACATCCTTTCAGATGATAAGAAACACAGACACACGCCTCTGAATTTTCAAATTTCCGCGTTTCTAAGACTTTAACATCTTCAATATTTAATTTTATAATTTGAATATTTTTATTTTATATGCGATATACATTAACAGATCAATTTAAGTTGTATGATAATGACTTTCAACAAATATTAATAAATCTTCAACATAAAAATTTTTTTATGATGATTAATGAAATTTCATTGATAAATAACCATACAATACCAATGTTTACAGATAACAATTTTATACATGACTCAAATTTTTTCAATTTTTGAATTTTAATAAGAATTTTTTTTTTAGACAATACATTGTATACGACTTATATTTTTTATTTTTCAAATTTCAATGGAAGAATGAAATTTTTTAATGACGATGCAGTTACAAACAATCTATATTTTTCAATAATAAATTTTTTCTTTTTCGAAATATATTATAATTTTCATTTTCTTCCTTCAAATTTTAGTTTTAATTTATTACCATTTTTTTTAATTCTAATTTTTCTCCTATACAATTTTAAATTTTAATTTTAAGAAATTTAATATTGAAACTTTACCATTGAGAGATTTTAACATGGAGAATTTTACCATTTAAATTTTAACCTTATTTTTACCTTTAATATTTCAATTTTCTGATATTTCTTTTTCTTTTACCATTGGAATTTATTTTCAACCTTTCTCTTTTCAACTTTTATCCCCGTAAACTTTATATTTAAATTTTTAACTTTCAATGTGTGTTAATTTAATGTTTCTTTTTTAAAAAAAAGAAATAAAAAAAATAATTTAAACGCCGAAATACTTTCTCGCTTTTTGTAAAAAATTATTAATCGTCGTCATTAATATTATTTCGCAATTTTTATCTTGGGTGTATGTCCGCAAATGATTGGCGCAAATAAAGATCAGGTTGTATTTCACGACGTCATCTATACTATTTATATTTATTATCATATTCATTAAAGTTAGGAACGGAGGTGTAAAAAGTTTTTTCACTTCGCTAGCGATCTCTTTCCTTACTTTAGAATTATTCTTAAGCGCGTTCTTTTTTTTACGCGACCTCGCGCCCGCTGGGTCTACTGCGCCAGCTTTCTCGAAAACCGTATTCAAATCGCGTTCTAAAATTTTCAATATTTTGAAATATATTTTTTTTTCCAGAACAAATGCGAATACAAAATCCAATTTGATTTTGGATATCCCGTGCTGTCGTTGGTTTCTAACGAGAGTGGCTTTCAGATTATCAAAAAACGTTTCCGAATTTGAAGGAATTTTAAACACGTGAGGCGGCGACGGCGGTTTGCCTTTATTTAATCGAAGCCTACTATAATTTTCATCTTCGTTAGTGCTGGTAGAGGCACTGGCGACATTCGTCGATGCCGAAAGAGTACTCATCTTTTCTTTGCCGTTAGTTAAATAATTGTAGCGATAAAGGTTTTTATGAATTTTATTTAAGGAAAGTTTGTTATTGATATTTATTAGGAATCTAATTAAAATGTTTGTTGCTTTATACAAGGTAAAAATAAAAGATTCGAAAAAATATTTATTTTATTGGAAAAAATATTTCAAAACAAATTTTTCAAT